>MU223281.1:1574266-1586622 GCA_018584345.1 Thuja plicata | reverse complement strand
TAATTCTGAAGTTTGTAATTCCACATTTGTGGAGCCAATAAGAAGCCAATTTTCTGTTCTTGCAAATTTATGTTGTTTCTCTTTGTTTCTGTCGTGTACTTGTGGTATTAAGGGGAGTCTCCTTCATTAATCACTAATGATTGGATAGTTCCAATCATAGTTCTTCAATGATCTTTTTATCTTCTTCTCTGCCATTCGCATGTCACAGCCAAAACTCTGTTCACTCACACATCTCTTTTCTCAACAAAAAGATCTTACATATATATCTTTCTTCTTTACCAAGTCGGCTCTCAAATACAAACATTTCATAGTCGGCTCTCAATACAAACTACATTTAATAAAGAAAATATCAAATGCATAGTTGGGGATCTTTCATAATCAAAATATAGGTTATCAAAAATCATAATCCAACTCCAATTGCCAGGAGTCCACGTCATACTCCCTGAATCATCGCTTCTGTCCACCTGCTCTATATCACTGTTCTGATGCTGTCTGTCTGTCTTCAAATCTCTCTGACTCATTGTAAACATCACCAAAACAAAATCGATCTTAGGTGGATGTCACATATACCCCATTCTATCTTCTTTTTAGCTTGCTTGCCTTAACTCATTGATCTCAATCTTCGATACCCAAAATAGCTTTGTATTTCTGCTTCTGTACTTAGCCAATTTTAGAGTCATCAAAACTTAATTTTAAATGAATCGATTAGTATGCCAGATGTGTTACCATAAATGACAACCAAAAAGTGAATCACATCATACAAAATTGATCACTTGCCAACAATACACACACACACACACACACACATATATAGATGTGTGTGTGTGTGTGTGTGTGTGTGTGTGTCTATATATATATATATATGTACATACACACACACACACACACACACACACACACACGTGTGTGTGTGTGTGTGTGTGTACACACATATAACTTCCTCTATAATTTTGGCATGATGAAGTCTTCAATGTTATTGTTAAATCTTTTGGCTCTTTCTTTACCTTAGAAAAGGTTATAAAACATATAAAATATTTTGTCTTTGCTAGACTTTATGTTTGCATGGAGTCTCGAAGGGTTCTTCCTAACTCTATTAAGTTACTTTCTAAGTTGGGTATTTGGGAGTAGATTGTTGACTATGTTCCTTCCTCTTCAATGTTCTCAATTTTCCATAGAGTCAAAAAAATTTCATAATCATGCCAAGTTTTCAAAACTTCTAGAGATAGGAATGTTGCAAGTTCCTATATCAAATATTTTGCTGATATGTCTAAGAGTTTGCCTCCTCATGTTAAGAAATAAGTTGTTTCTAGTTTTGGACACAAGGAGTATTTGGTTGAGGTTCTGAGGGGTTCCCCCAAGAGCAATATAGATGCAAATGGATTTTTCGAAGACCCAAAGGGGGTTACCATCAAAGTTGATGGTCAAAGGGGGACCGTTTTAAAGAAAAATTTGTGTTTGAGTCTCAAGATACTCTGTTTTGGCTCATTTTCAAACCTCTTGATTAATGAGGCTTCTGGTGCTCACCTATCATCTTGATGGCTAGTGTTTTTGGGACATTTGGTTTTGGTTTTCGGAACCTCTATAGTGGCTTGCTATTGGCTTTCATTCTACTGCTATGTTTTCTTATGCTATAGCTTTTTGTTCAAGGCTTTTGGTGGTCTTCTTCTAATTTTTGTTTGACACATTGTGGTCTTTTGTACTAAAGGGTTTTATGGCCTCTTCAAAACTTGTCTTTCCCCAAATAAAAATTAACTATACATTGAAATACATTCATGAGTTAGATATTTATTGGAGATCATGTTGGAGTGAATCAAATAGCATAAGAATGTAGAAAAATCACATATAATCCCCATCTAAAGTCCTCAATACATAGGCTAAGAAGATCTTGAAAAATAGACAAATAGTTTCCAAAAAAAAGTGGACCTAGACTATCGGAAAAAATATGACACCCAAATCCTCCTGGACCAAATCAACGGACAAGTCTAAAAATTATCACTCTTAATATGGAATACAACTCAGAGTGATGAGATGTGGTAGATAGTGCTACTATGGGATCTATAGGATTATATTCAATTTGTATTACTTTTTCCATGCGAACACAATTATTTATAATTTGAAAAATATTAAAAAATTCTAACTAGAGTGAGAATTGATAAGTACAACACACCTAATCCATTAGTCTTAACTTTGAGCTAATTAGTGTAGATAATGTTATTACTTTACATTACTTTTCCTACCAACCCCTTCAATTGAAACTAAAAAAATCTCGTATTTCAAGAAAAATGTCGAGCATTTATTTTATGCCACATTATATAATGAAACTTCGATGGCATTACACTAAACCTTGCATCAACACTTTCATAAGTACATTTTACAAAATTGATTTATCATGGATGCCTCCATCATGGTTTGGTGTGTGTTCAAAATTACTCATTGGCTAAAATATTTTATGAATTTATATAATAAGACATTTAGGTACAATTAGAACTAAAATGGACAAAGACTTGACCAAAGAAGCAACCCTTATTCAATATTGAAATGAACTTTTGTTTTATATATTAGAACAATTTAGACAGTAACTAAATTAACTACAGAAAGCAAAATTTTAGAGTTATTTACATTTTACAACTGATTGTTTTTTATCCTATCAAATTTAGATTCATTTACAATCTCAGATCTTTATTTAATCTTTTTATTATTATTAAATATATTATTTTCTTAAAGTAGCAAGCATCATTTTTTGTTATTCTTCACATAAAATAACACGATTTGAGACATACAAATTGACTGTTTTAATTCAATTTTATACATTTTATAATATTATACATTTTATAATATTATAGAGGTCGATTATAAATATCAAACCAATAAAAATTTCATAAAAATCTATTAAATATATGAAAATGAATTTTTGTATAATGTATACAAAAGTACTATTTTGTTAACACTTCACCAATGACGTGATAGGCACATTAGGCTTCTTCGATAATAAGCATATTCCGAACTCAAAGTGGGTTGAAAACCTACGAACATAATTTGCCGGCTTGACAGATTTTAATAAGAGAGACTTTTATCAAACACTGATGCATAATCATTGTCGTTTCAATCAGAAGGTTGGCTCATGCAAATTTTAATATTCTCTTTTTAAAAAATAATGACAAAAAGACGCTAAAATTGTGCAGGCCAACTTGATCTTATTCCCAGCCGAGTAAGGCCGGCAATTTTGGTGTGTGCCTAGAGATTGTATAACTCTTTTTTTCTCTATAGATTGAATAATTATGTTCAAAAGCATTTGGAGATCATGGCAAGACCTGTAAACATGTTGGTTTTGCAACACCTGGTGGTTTTTCTTCTTTGCTCTTCTTTCACCATTCATGCCACAACGTCAAATCATGAAGTCAAGGTAAGCTAGCAAGCCATTTACAAATCCTCAAGTTTTAGATATATGGCACAATATTTCATGTAGTCAGGGTAGACCAGCCAACTATATTAGATACTTCATGTTTACGTTTATAATGTAGACCAAGACTACAGAAATATTCACAGTTAATGGCTTGAATTGCAGCATTACATTGTGTACATGGGGGACAAATCCCATTCAAATGCAGAAGCCACAATTTCATCAAATCATGGCCTCCTTGCCAAACTAAGGTCTACAAGGTATAACATAATCCAGTGTAGCTTTTTCTGAGAAGATTTTTTTATTCATGTTTTTTTAGTTATGAATCTTTTTAGCTACGAGTCACGGTTTGAGGGGTATTCATTCTATTGGAAAATTTGCTCCCAGTACGATTCAAGCCTCATCTCTTATATGTTAGGAATAAGGTGTCTCAACCTTGGATAATTCCTATTCTTATTATTTGTTTTGTAAAATGTATTTCTTGCAAATAATGTTGATGTGTCGGCATCTTGAATAGTGTGTAAGGAGATCATGGCTAAAACGGTTATGACAGATTCCTATGACACGTAAGAGCTATGTAAGGAAGATTAAATGACAGGTGAAGACATGTGGCAACTGATAAATTTGAGTACTGTACACTCTTCCCCAATCGTGGGGTTCGGGGCATCGCCCCGAAAATTTTTTTTGGGTTTCCTATTTTCTCGGAGAATGGTAAAAACCCTAATACGGTTATCGTTAGGAGTAGCCCTAAAAAGTGAAGCGCATGATATAAGTGTTTTTTAGGGTTGCGAAGAGAAGCGATGCGAGTGTATTGTTGGAACGGTTTATGCTGCCGTGATTTGTCTTCAAGGGTTTTGAAATCTTCTGAAAGAACTTGCATTGCAAGTGTATTGTAACTGTAATAGTTTTTGATCAATACATTGTGCAGGTTTTGGAGTGCTGGGGTTTTTTACCGAAAGGTTTTCCCCAGGGTATATCATTGTGTCATTCTCTGTTTTCTGTATGCATGGTATGTGATTGCAATATCTTTGTTAAAGTAGTTAACGAATCTGTAATTGTAAGGATTTAAAAGAATTTGCACAATACTTTCCTATAGAGATTAGCGTAGGAAGCTGTTTCCGCACCTGAGTTTCCTTACATTATAATGTTGGAACATTCCACCTAGTAAGGCGTGATTCCCAGTGGGCTTTTTAAGAACTTGTCAACTTCACCAACAGACCAAAGGCCCATTAAGACTGTAGAATTTTTTTGACTGATTAGTAATTTGCTGAGTCCCTCTTCCCACTAGCTGCTTTCCTTGATACCCATCACTAAGGAAAAGAACAGTTATTTTCTAGTTTATGATTCTAGTCATTTGTTTGGGTTCATATATGGTGATAATAATTTGGGATTCCCCTGTTCTTCTTGCAGGAGACACCTAACTGTACTACAAATGAAACATACATCATATATTAATTTACGCATCTTGTATTCATTGTGTATTGCCTTCGAACAGAGAGGGAGCAAATGGAAGTGTAATTCATCATTACACAAAAAGCTTCAGAGGGTTTTCTGCATTGCTGACTCCAGATGAAGCTGCTGCTCTGTCAGGTAAGGAATGAATCTCACATAGATGTAAATTTGGGATCTTCTAGATTAAATATTTGTTTACCTGTTGTAATGGCTGCAGAAATGGATGAGGTAGTTTCAGTCTTTGAAAGCAAAACATGGAGAGTGCACACAACGCATTCCTGGGATTTTCTGGGCATAAATAAGATATATTCTGGGACTACCAACGGTGCCAAAGATTATAAGACAGCTCAGGCAGATGTTATTGTAGGAGTCATTGATACCGGTAAGCTGAGAATAACTACAAATCTTCCATTTAGTTGGCATGGCAATGCATTTTCTTACAGAATTTAATGTAATATTGCAGGTGTTTGGCCAGAATCAAAGAGCTTCAGTGATAAGGGCATGCCACCAGTTCCAAGACGTTTCAAGGGAATATGCCAGATTGGGGAACAGTTCAGTGCCTGTAATTGTAACAGGTGAGATATAAATTATATGAAGTTTAAGGAATATAAAATTGTAACATAAATAAATTGTTCTATTGTTTTAGAAGATTATAAGAACTTTTTGATCGTTCTATTGTTTTAGAAGATTATAAGAACTATTTGATCAAAGATTAGATTAATTGATGATTATAATTGTCTTATTATACAGAAGTTTTAGATGGAAAAGGCTATCCAGCCTCTAAAATATACTAATGTATAAGTTCTATATACTAGATAATTTATGCATAGGTATATCTAGAAATTGGACAATCATTTCTTCTTAGATATGTCTAAAAAAATTTCTATTGATTTAGGAGATTATAAGAACTTCTTGATCAAAATTAGGTTGACTGATGAATGAATTATAATTGTTTCATTATATAGAAATTTTAGATAGGAAACGGTTATCCAGCCTCTAAGATACACCAATGTCTAGGTCATATATACTAGACAATTTATGCATTGGTACTTTCTGAAAATTGGACAGTCATTTTCTCAGAGAAAATACATCTAAAAACTTCTGCCAACTTATCTTGAAAAACTTACATTATTACAAAATAAAAAGAAATTAAAACTTTAAAAAAAACCTGAAAGAATAAAACAAGGTTATTATGTTAGCTGACTAGAAACTGAAAAACTAATGCAGGAAACTGATCGGTGCACGTTTCTACTTCAAGGGATTCGAGGCAGAAAATGGGGCACTGGAATCTTTTGGAATGAAGTTTTTTCGTTCTCCACGAGATGCAGATGGGCATGGAAGCCACACTTCGTCCACTGCAGCAGGAGCAGTTGTGGAATACGCAGATGAACTTGGTATTGCACGAGGCACCGCCATGGGAGGAGCTCCCGGTGCTCGGCTCTCTATTTATAAAGCTTGTTGGTTCAATTTATGCAACGATGCTGATTTGCTTGCTGCCTTCGATGATGCCACCGAGGATGGAGTGGATATAATATCTATCTCAGTTGGGTCTACTGCAGATAGCTTCTTTACAGGGTCAATAGCATTAGGATCTTTTCACGCATTCAGTAATGGCATTCTTGTTTCTGCTTCTGCTGGAAACGATGGATTACCTGCCAGCGCCGCCAATGTGGCTCCCTGGATTTTCACAGTTGCGGCCTCCTCCACTGACAGAAAATTAACCACCAATGTAGTTTTGGGAAACAAAATGGTCTTGCAGGTAGGTAGTATCATTCTTTAACCTAAAAACCCAAATTTTATATTAGATCTGAACAGATAACACAGAGATTTCAATTGCTACTAACAGGGAGAAGCAGTAAATCCTCTCAAGCTAGACACATTGACTGGTGTTGTGGCTGGTAGCAGCTCTGCTACCCCTGGCATTACTCAGGCCAATGCAAGGTAAGATATGAGAACTATAATAATGGGTTACAAATTTCGTACATTTACTAAATATAATAATTTAAATATTGACAAGTGTGAAAGGAATTGGTTGATCAATTTGTTTTTGGGATATAATTCTTATAGTTTTAAATCATCTGTTATAGAGTCTCTTCTGTATCTATTGTATTTAAGAAATATCTTCATAGGATTAGTTTATCATAATATTAATTCAAATGCAAGAAATACAACTATTTAACTAAATTGAGTTTGAAATTAAGACAATAAACATCTTATAGATCTCTAACTAGAAAGTTAAAGTAATGCTCTCAGATTCAAGCATTCATTAGTGACAATTTTAGAATGAGAATGATGATCTGTTATGCAATTATCCCTAATCTAACTCAATTATGCAAGAAATGGATCCTACATGCTCCATTATGATCAAATTACTCAAATGACTCAAATTGATATGAAAACCTGGACCAAATTCACTAGAGTAATGATGCACTAAGGTAATAGATGATTTACTTCTATTAATCCACTCTATTTAAAGGATTCGTAAAATTAGGAAGGTGGGTTATATGTGAGTTAGATTGACTCATGATTAGAGGTGACTTGAGTTAATGGTTTCAAATGTTGGGGCAAAGAGACAAAATGAGCAAAGCCAATTTGAATGGTTGAGATAGCAAAGGCTTCCTTGATCCATGTGAACAAAATACTCTCACCTCATTGGTTGATTGAGTTTTGTCTATCATAATTATTTGATCTTTTTGATTTAATATATTCTTTTGACTTTGATTTTCAATTAATTAGTGATTTGATCCTCAATTGCTTGTTTTGACTTTGTTTGACTTTGCTTGACCACTTTTAGGTGTATACACCTATCAAAATATTGACAAAAGACTATTTTTACTTCATCTTTTATGAGTCAAATGAATTCATTTAAAAATTGAATTTTGAAAATAAATAGTCCTTATTATAAGCTTTCCAAAAAGACTTTAATAAAATTAATGTTCATATTATTTGACCCTAATCTATTTCACTCTGCTGATTAACAGTTTTTGCCTGGAGAACACGATCCCGCAAAAGTTAAGGGAAAGATAGTGGTGTGCACCATTTCTAGCCCAATAGATAATAGAACTCTAAAGAGCGATGTTGTACGAGAAGCTGGAGGAGTGGGCATCATAGTGGTCGATCCCATTGCAAAGGATGTTGCTTTTCAATTTGTGATACCTGGAACAGAAATAGGACTGGAAGAAGGGCCGCGCCTTATGGCATACTTGCTCTCAGAAAAGTAATTAATTCACAATTCATTGTCTTTGCTCACTCTTTCTCTAAATGGCTCTAATCATATGCACTCATCTTTTGGTTTCAATGGTCAGATACCCCACAGCATACATTACACAAACCTCAACTGTCTTCAGTCGCATTGATCCAGGTCCTGAGATGGCTGTATTTTCTTCTTTGGGTCCCAACATTATAACTCCAGACATAATCAAAGTGAGTCATTTATAACTCTATTTATTCCTCAGTGTTTAGCTTCTTTATTAATTATATGAGCTTATTGATCAGATAATCAGATTTCATATTAATCGATGATGGTAGAATAAATTGCAATTGTTTCATTATAGGGAAGTCTTACGGAGATACAAAGATCTCAACTTGTATTATCAGAAACAAAACAAAAAAAAAAAACGAAACAACTATAAGAAATTAAACTATTTGAAAGAAAAAATTACTAAATGTTCCAAGAAAGGTAACATTATGAACTGCAATTATGTTAGCTAATGTATTTTTATAAATGTGTACCAGCCAGACATAACGGCACCGGGATTGAACATATTGGCAGCATGGTCACCTGTAGCAATAAGCGAGGCGGGAGGTCGAGCAGTAGATTTCAATATAATTTCAGGCACATCAATGTCCTGCCCACACGTATCCGGTGTAGCAGCTCTCATTAAATCTCAGAACCCTTCATGGAGCCCTGCAGCAATCAAATCTGCTATCATGACAACAGGTGACTCATCACTCATAAATCTATCAAAAGACAATTTCTTTTGTTTTTCATCTATTTAAATATTACAAACACATCACAATTATATGATAAGCAGGAGCTTTCACAAGTTGTGATATGGGTTGAGAGTTTGACCTTAAAACTATACAGTTGAATTTTGATAGTAGTTTTTTGAATCAAACTCATTGACCTATGTTTCATGAGTAGTGGTTTATGAGAATGAATGGAATACTTAGTACTCATGGCATCTAGGACTTTCCAGGACGTCACCCATTTCAGTACTACTCCAGCTCGAGCGTGCTTAACTACAGAGTTTCATCCATGGTTAAGGCCCACTCTGCTTGCAACCCCATTTGCAAAAAAACTTGTCACCCATCCCATTACTACTCCAGCTCGAGCATGCTTAACTACAGAGTTTCCTCCATGGTTAAGCCCAGTCTGCTTGCAACCCTATTTACAAAAATTTCGCCACCCATCCCAGTACTGCTCCAACTTAAGCACGCTTAACTACAGAGTTTCCTTTATGGTTAAGCCCACTCTGCTTGTAACTCCATGGTTAAACCCACTCTCCTTACAACCCCATTTCCTACTTATCAACAAAGAACATTTTGTATTTATATATGAATGTAATACACCTGACAAAATTAAAGTTTTTTTTTAAAATTTTTTAATTTTTGGTGGAGCAGCATCAGTGGTGGACAAGAACAACAATCCCATTTTGAGAAGCCCTTTGGGGAATTCCACAGGACCGTTCGATTATGGATCAGGGCATATTGATCCTGTGGCGGCCTTAAACCCAGGGCTCTTTTATGACTACAATGTGAAAGACGTGATAAACTTCCTGTGCAGCAGTGGAGCCACACCTGCTCAGCTCAAAAATTTGACAGGCTACGCCACAAGATGTGTTGCAAACCCACCTCCTGCACACGACTTGAACTACCCCTCCATAGGAGTGGCAAACCTCAAGGGAAAAGTAACAGTTCTCAGGACTCTCACAAGCTGTACAGCCGAATATTCTGTTTACCAAGCAGTTGTTCTGCCTCCCCCTGGCGTGGATGTTGAGGTGGTTCCCAAAAAGCTCTACTTCAACAAAGCAGGACAGAAGATTTCTTTCGCAGTAAGATTCACAGTTAAGAAGGCGGCTTCTACGTTTGTGTTTGGCTTGGTTACTTGGAGTGACGGTAAACATAAGGTCTACACTCCAATTGCTGTCAATCCAACTTCTGTGTATTCGAATTATGGGGAACATTAAATGCTTATTTATTCATGTGGTCTCTTGGTGACTCGTGGATGGAATAAAGCCCATCTAGGATATAAACCCCTTACCTCCTTATAATAAGTTGTACTACTAGGGGTTGTTCAAACCTTTAGAATGGTAGGGGAGAACCTCTCTCCTTATAGTTCTCACCTACCTTCATATGAATGAAGTGAAGATTATGGCTATGGGGAATAGTAGGGGCCTTTCACCTATCCCATCTATTTATGATAATTAATTAGATGTTTCATATTGGTTTGTCAAATACATTACGATCATCTTCATTATGTAGTATCTAAATCTAAACCATGAGTGTCTTTCAAAATGATCATCTTTTATCATTTTTCTTAAAAGAAAAAATATTGATGTATGTGAACTTGTCTGATCTTTATGTATCTATCAATTATTCATGTTCTCTCATTTATGATAATTCATATTTACTTTGATATTGTTACTATTATCTATTTTCAAACTGCATCTTAAGACAAATCATACCTAATAATTCATAATAATAAAAAATCAATAAATTTATAATTTTTTCTATTTTAAAAAAGTGGCAAGCTACTCAACTTTTATAAATAAAATAAACAAAATATATTGTTCAAGGAATTGGGATGGCAAACTCAAAATGAAACGCCCTACCACCCACTAATCTAAAAACTAAATCAACAAGTAGCCCTTACCCAACATTTTGAGTTTGTCATCGGTATAAACATCCAAAAATCCAGCTCTCCAAGTCAGATATCATAACGAATAATGCTTATGAGAGATACAAAAGAGTGAGCATTTGACCAAAAAACACCGAGGCATAACAAGTAGAAAGGAAGAAAAGGAAAGAGGAAAATGGGAAAAATAAAAGAGGAAAACTAATAATCAAGTCTCCAAATCTAACATAAGATCACATTCCATCCACCACGAACTTGAGTTGACCTTCAGGGGAGATCTAACAATAGGTCAGATAAAGAGAGGCAGAACAAAAACAATCTTGAGGAAATGAGTAAGCCTATAAACACCTTTAAAACAATCCAAAGCAATAGCCAAGGAAGGAACCACCATTACTTCATTAATCTCACCAATTTTCATGACAATCTCCTAAAAGTGATCACATATTAAATCAAAATTAATGGATGATAAAAACTCAACAATAACACTATATTAAAAAATGTAAAAAAAAAATGTAAAACATACCCAAATAAGCATTGAACAAAATCAATCTTGTAAAGCTGCAAATCAGAATCTAGAATACATATGGTCAAGAATCTTGAAGCATTCTCAAAGAGTAAAGTAGTAGAGTTCGGTCTGATCCATTCCTTGTCTAGGATCAAAAGAATGACATCAAGAATCTCGGAACTATACATATGAAAAACCAAGCCAAGCTTCTAATAATCAAAAAGAAGAACTCTATTTTTCTAATAATCAAAGGGAAGAAATCTATTTGTTCCCAATGCAATCAAAGAATAGAAACTCTATACTCCATAACAAAGAAACAAAGAAATAACACAAGTCACCCAACATAAATGCCAAGTGCTAGAAATAAATTTAACTTTACATCATTTATTTAGAATACACATACACATAAAAGAAAAAATATCAAAACTGATTCTTTCTGAGAACTGCATTAAATAGAGAAAAATCAAGCACAAGAGATAAAGTGTCCTTTAAAACAACAATGAAATAGTCCATGATGTGGATGAATATAAATCATGGAAATCTTATGGCTGGGTTGAAGCACCTATGTGATGAGTTGGATCTCTCGTTTGTTCATGAAAGAGGTGGAACCTATTGTGTCTTTTTGGTTCTATAATCCTTTAGGGCCCGTATGGACGCAGGCATATCGGCCGTTATTCCCGAATTGCGAATTCAGAATTTGAAATCCATTGTTTGTGGTCGACATGCACGGATGGAATTGGAATTTCAGTATGCCAATTTTGCCAAAAAAATGGGCATACCATCTTCCACTTGAAAAGGTGGAATTGGAATATCGGGCTCGCATGCCGGTTTCTGAATGCCAATTTTGAAAGGTCGTCGGGTCCGCGTGGGTGTTGTATAATTTTTGACATCCGCTTTTTATACCAATGTTTTCACATCCAACGACATTATTTCCTTCGTCCGCGTGAGTGCCTTGCTCAAAACCCTAACCCCTGGTCTTCTATGCTTACGAGAGCTTGTTCGTTTCGGTCCGTCGGCTGCAACGGCCAATTTCTCAGAATCCCCACTGGTTCGGAGAGGTAAGTATTACATTGTTCGATTCCCTACTGCTGTCTTTTCTCCTTCACAACATTTCTTGTTACACATTTGTTTTATTCCTCAAC
>MU223281.1:1522791-1573804 GCA_018584345.1 Thuja plicata | reverse complement strand
TTATAAAGAAATTAAAAACAAATTCTCATTCAGTGCATATTCCAATTCCAAAATGCGGCACCCAAACGCGGAAAATACATCTTCTTGGTCATCTTCCAGGTGCGTCCAAATGGGTCGAACACATATTTCGGATATCATTTTGAGGATATGATATTCCAGAATTGCAGCATATTCCAGAATTGACTATATCCGGCATTCCGTATGCCTGCGTCCAAACGAGCCCTTAAAGCTTTGGCAATTTCTAGTATCTCTTATTCGTGCATAATGGCAATGCTTCTGGATCTCAGCCCGCACAAGACTCTACCAGATCTGATAAAATCACTTTTTACAAAATACTAATTAGCGTGATTTGCACACCATGTCAATGAGGAGTCGATTTAAGTTATTTTATTTTGTGCTTCTTTGAAAGTCTTGGGATTAGATAGAGTGTTAATACCACTCAAAATTTTCTTTGAGCTTCTCCATAGAGGCATCTCCAGTGTTGTCACTTCTCCTAGTCTAGCGACCAATATTAGTAAATTCCTGCATAGGGTCTTCTATAATCTTGTGAGCCTATTTTAATAATTTATTTTGTTCCTTAATGTTTTGTTGCAAGAAGGGGCACTTCTACTTGAGGCTTTCAATCCATATGACATATCAGTTGTCTTGGGAATCTGAGAGTATCTTTTGGCCACAATAGTGTTTGGGTCTATGCTTGCAATCTCTTGGAGCTCACTAGTTGTAGTGACTTGGCTTGGATTCTTTTGGACCATGGGAGTAGAAACTTATAAGAACAAATGATCAAAATTATCATCATCTATTATTTTGACAACATTTTAAAGATTTATGGCCTTTGGTGTAGGAGGGAATTGAAAATGCTAATGTACAACATTCATCTGATGTCACTTTTGTCGATTCTAATTGCCTCTTTTTAAACAGAGAATTTTCTAGCTAAGATGACAAAGATAAGGTTTGCATTATAGTCTTTACAAGATCATGTGTGAGAAACATGTTAAGAATATTCTCATGCATTATTGAGTACATGTTTTCACATGCATGCTTAGCTTAAGTTCATCTAGTTAAGCTTTAGTTGAGCCTAATTTAGCATAGTTTAGTCTAATTTGTCTCTAGTTTGCATTTTTAGCTCTAATTAGCTTTTTTCTATTTTTAGGGTTAGTGCTTTGTATAAAGGAAATTCATCCATGTATTGTAATCATGTCATTCAACCCTATTTTGTAATCCCAGTTCATTTTGTGCAATAAATATAGAATTCTCAGAATGTACAAATTATCTTTTTTGATCTTCTATTTGTGATAGGTGGTGTACTTATAGAGGATTCATGGCTTGTGGTTTAAAATCATCATCAACTCATACATGGTATCAAAGACTAATCTATTAAGTCACTATCCATTTTTTAGAGAGATCCAGGCTTGAAGAGAATTTTGAGAGCAATTTATGTTCAATTTGGCTTCACCATTGTGTTTAGGATGACCAAAAAATAAAGACCAATTTTATATTTGTCAAATTTCTAAGAAATTAAGAAAAAATATATTTTTGGTATTAATGTTCTTGCATTGGGATCCATGCCATTTTTCTCAAATTTCTTGATCTATGTGTAGGTACAACATTTTTTTTAACTATTTTTTCAATTGTTTCCTCAAAGTCAAAAATATTTTCTAGTTTTTTCACCTTTATTTTTTCTTTAAAAATAAAAAATAAGACCCATTAAGGTTGAAAAATCAAAGGGTTCACCACTTAGTGTGTTGGTTAAGTGGTGGTGTTGTTGTTGTGCCCACCAAGGTTCAAATCCTCACTAGGCTATTGTGATCGTGGGCTTGTGCCTTTGCTAATCCAATGTGTTGGTAGGTTTGAGCCTCAACTGTGTTACATGGGGATGATGTCCTTGGGATTTTGCCTGTTTCATATGGGGCTTGAGGGAGTATCATCCCAAAATAGTTGGTCACATTAAAATTTTTACCATGCACTTAAAAAAGGTTGAAAAATTAAAAAACCAACTTTCAATTAATTTTCTTTTGAAATAAATCCAAGAAAGCCTCGTGTGCAACTCAAAATATCCAAAAAATAAAAAAAATGTCAAGAAAAATAAGGAAGGGCAAATTATTTTTTGTTTTATTCAAAAGAAAAATAATGAAAATCTTTAGGGAGCCCCATTCAAGGTATGCATCCCATTTCTCCTCCTTCCATACAGGTCTATACAACTTTATTTTGGCACTCATTCTTTGTTTTGAACAAAAAAATACACTTTTTTCTTTTTGAAGGGAATCTTAATTGATTTAGAGCATATTCTATCACATACAAAATATTCAAGGCACCTTTTTATAAGGGAAGAATATTCCAATGCTCTATAGCATATTCCAAGAAGGTATATAATATTCTAGAAGTGATAGAAATATTGCAGAGAATATTCCCTATGGTAAAATGATGATGCACCTATGACCCTCTTTTAGGCTTTTTTGACACATTTTAGTAAATTAGGTATAACCTCTGCATACGACATCAAAATTAGGAAACACAATATTTTCAAAAAGTTGGTTCTAAGCACTTTCCATGGTGGTGATCTCATAATCAAATTCAATTCCGTTTTTAGGCCACACTCAGTCAAAGTTAGACCTTCAGTTTCAACTACCAAGCTCATAACATTTCACTAGTATCTTCATTTTTTATGATTATTATGACACTTGAAAGGTGATTCAAATATCTTCATATCTATGTATACATATTTCCCAGATTTTTCCCCATGTAGTAAATTTTGTTTAGATTTTTGGTGATTTCACTATCTAGTCAATTACTTGGACATTTTGGCACCTACATTGAATTTATTGAGGGTTTTGGGGTCTGATTATTTAATTTGAGGAGGTATCTTAGTTTTTCATTTTCATCCTTCTATTATTACCCTGGCAAATGAAAACTAAAAGTCTTGGGGACATGGTATCTTGACACATCTTAGGTGGCTATTATTTTTTTAAAATTTTTATGGAATCATCTCTCAAACAGTCTCAGAGAGTGGTAAGTATGCTTGGAAGATCATTAATGAGCATATTGTAGGAATGATTAGTTGTTGTGTTGATTTAGACATTATGAGTGATCTATTTGACATTTAATTTCCACACAGATTTTGGACTCTTCTTTGGGAGATCTATATGGAGACCCTTACATCTCTCCATTTATAGAGGATCCTGCAATATATTGTCTTATTCCCCTTGAAGGTACAAATTACATACCCTATGATCATGGTTGTTTGGGATGCTTGATTTAATCACAAGTTTTTAATCTCCAGATGAATTATCTCCAGATGAATTAGAGGCTTATCTCTAAATTATCACTATTCACATTGAGACACCATCTCTATCTTCATAGATTCTTCTTTTTTTGACGACCTTGGCATTGGCTCATGCATAACCCCCATTGATTTAGTTCAAATTGTTGATAATTATCTTCTAGTTTTAATTTATGGGATCACTTCTTGCCAGATAATCTAGGGTTATTTGTGGGGACATGTAATGGAGACATTGGGGACATACTTGAGGATGTAAATTTCCTCTTTGATGATAGATTGTACACATTCCTTTCATCTCATGTTCGGTGCATTTAGAAGTTGTTCATTAGTTATCTTCACAATTCTTTGGAATTGCTTCATTTGATTTAGTGAATAAAATATGTTAACATTTGAGCACTTTCTAGAGGCACATACAGTTTGTATTTGGATTCCTATTTCTTCTAGTTTATGGAAGTGGATCCTTCTATCTCCAAGGGATTTGTTTCTTCCGAAGGGAAGAAATCTTATTTGTAGTTAGTGGATCATTAAAGTTGTCTTTAGGCATTCACCATTAGCACTGAAGCCACTTCTTCCTCACTGGAATTCCTATCCTTATTTTATCTCTCTTATGTCGGGGTATTCATTGTACTAATATGATGTAAGCAGTCCTTGGGGGGTTACATTGAGTCTTCCTTATTTCCTTCTTCCACTAGTGCATTCATTGTATTTTCTCTCTTTTGGAGAGGAGTTTTCTCCCACTAGATTTTTCTTCTTTTCTTCGTTTGTGAGAGTTGCATTGGTTTATACATGTTTACCTAATTATGCATTTTTTTGGGATCCATTCATTCTTGCATTTTTTATTTCATGGTTAGAGGTTTCTACTTCTCTTTAAGTTTCACTAAAGGGGGGTGTTAGAGTATGCATATATTGTACATGTACATATAGTTGTTGCATCATGCACATTTGTTAATGTTGTATTTCATAATTGTGAACATGCTCAAGAATATTCTCATGCATAATTGAGCACATGTTTGCACATACATGATTAACTTAAGCTCACTTAGTTGAGCTTTAGTTGAGTCTAATTTAGCCTAGTCTAGTCTTGTTTGGCTCTAGTTTTTTTTCTAGCTCTAGTTATCTTTTCTCTATTTCTAGGGTTAATACTTTCTATAAAATAAATTCATCTATGCATTGTAGTCACGCAAAATTTTAATCCCAATTCATATTATAAAATAAATATATAATACTTAGATTGTGCTAATTATCTTGCTTGATCTTCTCTTTGTGACAGACGGTGTGCTTGCAAGGGATTCTTGGCTTGTGGGTTGAAATCATAATCAACTCCTAGAGTGATGATGGTGTGAGATGTACTTTAAAGGTTGCATCCTATATATATGACAAGTGTTATAGACTATTTTATCCATCCCTAATCTTAGGGCATGCACTTTCAATTAATTTATTTTATTATTATATAGGTTATGGCTCCCTTAAACCTTCTTGTGTTTCAAAAAATGTAATACTAAACAATTTAATATTATTATGATATTTTTATGCCTAAGGGGTTAAACTTAATTGATTAAAACATTAGGTTATCATATTGGAGACCCAAGTTTGATTACCCATAGGGGCATGTAAATTTGAATTCTAAATTGTGACCCCTTGTCTTCTATGGGTGATTTCTAATGTATTTTCTTGTAAGGAGCTTTTATTAGTCCAATGTAGGAAGATACTTTGTAATTGATATTCAATAAAAACATATTATATGTGTGTATATGTCTATTTATGTATGTATGTATATATTATTATATGACACATTATATATTATTTTATATTAATAAATAATATAAAATTATAAGTTATATATATAATAATATTGATTTCTTTAAATACATTCAAATAATAGATATCCTATTTTAGTTGCATTATCTTCTCCGGGCTTTAAAAAATAAATAGATATTTATAATAGATATTTTCTTTGCTTTGGTCTTTTGTAAAGAAAAATATACTAGACCCAAGTGAAAAATCAAATCATGTTTTCATATTTTTTGGACAAGTGAATGTTTGGTCTTTTACTCTCTCTCTCTCTCTCTTTATATATATATATATATATATCCAAATTGAGTGTGTGTATTTTAACATTCTCAAGATATTTGGAGTTTAAAAAAATGATAGAAAGATATGTGGATTTCATGATTTTGGACCCATGTGCTTTGTTTTTACCTTGCAATGTGTTTTATTTGACATAGAAACACACTTTTAATGGTGTTGACAAAACATCAACCATTTTAAAATAATTTCACTACCTTTTCTTGGTTTGTCAATGTAGAAGAATCTAATTGCATATATTTAGATTGAATTTGATAATATAAACTAATATTTTCATGTTTTAAAAATTTAGAATGATAATTGTAATTTTTGGGGTTTGATTTTGATAGTTCATACATCATTTTCAATTTCATACTAATTTAGTTAGATAGATATAGAATTGATCATAACATTGAAGTTAACAAAAAAAAAAGACAAATATTTTGCATCCATGGACTCTTTCCAAGGCTTTGATTCTAGTGCTTCCTAAACAGTAATTGGCTCAAGATTATCAACAACAGAAGTCATCAAGGCTAAATTTACCTCATTGTGAGCCATGTTGTGAGTCCTTGGACCTAAAGTAGAAGTGTTTGGAGCTTTGTCCAGTTTTGCATCTTGGATGATACTTATATACCACTTTGGTAATGATTTTGTGACATTGATGGGTGTCAATTGGCCACCAACATTCCCATCATTTTTTCCATCCATGTTAAATATAGGAGCATTGTCTGTCATGAATGATGATGTAGGTGGAGAAATTGGCTTACTCTTCTAATAAAAAAATACATCTCTACTAATGGGTGCCAACAAGAAGTTGAGTCCAATTTTTGGGCAAAAAGTGGAAGTGTTTTTCCAGTTTTTTAAATTTTCTGTCAGTTGATGTCAAAATTTGAGGCACTTAGAGATTGAATCTAAGAAAAATCCACTATTAGAAAATGTAGTGATCGGAGTCTAGTTTTCAAATATGTAATTTTTTGAATGACCACATGGTATAAAATACATATTAGTAGGCATTTTTTAAAACCCCTTTTTCAAAATGCATGTTTTAGGACCATACCACACATGTGTACGACCACCCTATTTTGAAGTAAATAAATGAATTTTTGTAAATCCTTGTGGGGAAAGGTACCTAAAACATCAAAGATTGATGAGAATATTTTTGCCTTTTTTTGTTGTATTTTTTTTATTAATTTTAAATTGACTATAAAGTACATTTTCGAAACCTCTGGTGTACGACCACCATAAATTGATGAAAATTTCATTTTTTTTATTATGAGGGAAACTCTATTTATATTGATGTCATATAATTCATTTTTCCAAAAAAATAAAATCAAAAAAGTTATTAAAATTTTAGTTTACCTTACTATTTCAACTTTAGGTACCACTTTGGCATAATAAATATTTTAAAAATGCTAAAATTAGTCATATCACTACAAAATTTATATTTTTATAATCTGTACAACATGAATTGAAATGGGTTTTCGTTTCATCAAAAAATTCATTCGGGAAGACCTCTAAAAAATTATGACAAAGTGCAAATTTTATATATCAATGCCTTAGCCATATTTTTGCAAAGTCAAGCACAGGCTTGCTGGGACCAAGCCTGTCCTGAACCAAAAACTAGCGTGGAGGTATGGTTCCCACTCCTAATTTTTAGAAACGGGCACCCATTTTTTGAAATTCAAAAAATGGGTGCCCGTTTCATTTTGGCCTGTTGAAACAGATACGGGCACCTGTTTCTATTTAAATAATGGGTGTCAATTTCTGAAAGAGTCGTTGGAGACAAAAAATAGACTGTGGGCCTGATCTCAATGGTTGTCAAGTATTCAATCATTTCTATGACATATTGATACAACAGAAAGAATATTTTAACCTACATTCTCTTTTTTTGTCTTGTTCTGGATTTGACAAGAAGGGATTAATTTGAATTCAAATTTTGGTGCAACATGGGATCAAAGCAACATAGAAAGAGGCAAAGAAAGGTTCTAACAGCTGACGAGGTTGCAGAAAATAGAGAGGAGACAAAATGACAACGATAAAGAAGAGAAAGAATTCAAAAACTGAAAAATCCTGGAGCGTCGAGTTCAACAATTGTTTCAGAAGAGGAGAAGAATGAGGAAACCATGATGGATGTAGAGGTTGAAGAAGAAGATACATTAGGAGAAAATTCAAGTGAATTTTCTAATCAAGTGTTGGATACAGGTATGTCTTCATAGTCAAATGAAACTTATTTTGATAAAGAACTTGATCTTTTTGTATTAGTGGGTTACTCTTTAAATCATTTAGATTTTCATCCTGAAAATAGAGTAACAGATTATATTGCATATCAAACACCACAAATTAGTAATGTTAATCATAATGATAAAGGAACTGAATGTCAAACCCAATTGAAAGTGAAATTCAAACCCCAATTGAAATTGACAATCAAACGACAATTGAGATCAACAATGTGGATGTAGACATACAAACACCAATTGAGAAAGAAACCCCCAAAAATGATAATGAAATGAATGAAAATTTTCAAATTAAAAGTGACGTGCTAGACAATCTGTGTGGTTTGGTTTCATGGAGATAGATTAGGACACACGTGAGTAAATTGTTTAAAGAATTTTTTTATAATAAGAAATTTGGGTTTCAATGTCAATTAATGTTACAACTAATCAAAATGACTAAAATGCGAAAAGTGATGAAGATGTTAGGCATTTATGTGAAATCTAAGAAGAAGGATGAGTCTCTAAAACAAGTTGTATCAACTGTTGCTAGTGCCTTTGACACAATTGGAAAGAAAAGTCACTCTAAAGATAGGAATGTAGCACGACGAGCAATAACAACAGATTTAGTAAACAAAATTACTTGTGATAAAAGAATGATGACAAACATAAGTGGATATCTTAATATTCATCGTAAAACTTTAGCAAGAGCTGTAAAGAGAAGAGTTAACTTTGAAAGTGATCTGACAAACCATTTGTGGAGCTTTAGTGGAGGACTCCTGAGGTCAGACATGAAACTTATTGGTGAAGTCAAAACTTTGATTGAAAATTTTTGGCACAATAATACAAGAAGATCACCTAATGCTAGAGATGTTCTTAAATTAAGAGTCAGCTCAAAAATTTGTGATCCACATCCAAAACATCTTTTGGATATGAATCAAACTGATTTGTATAAAAAATTTACATGGATGTTAAGGTGTTAAATATTTATATTAGTCAAAGATCTTTTGAAAATGTAAACCATGGTATGTAAGGATTAACAAGGTAAGAGTAATGTGTTTTTGCAAAATTCACTTTCAATTTTGGTGTCATTATGATGTATTTCAATCTATACATTCTACCATGCATACTAATGAAATGTCGCAAGAATGTGGTATAAATATACCACCTCAAACTGTAAAAGAATTTAGATCAAGTTTATTTTGTAACCCACCTAATGAGCATTTTTTTCTTTTGAATGCATGCATTTCTAGTGTATGTGATGTATGCGGCAATCTTGCATTTTTAGATGGATGTTTGCATGAAAATCTTTCAGTTGATTTTGGTCATCAATTAGTTGATGTAAAAATATTTAAAACTATTGAGTATCCATTGAAGGATGGAAAGGTTGGAAAACGGTGTGAGATAATTACTGAAAAATTTAGTGTTCATGCATTTATGAACGAATTCAAGAATCAGGTTGTACCTAAATATGTGAAACACTCCCAAAATGCTAGATGGCTTGATGGACAATTTCGTATATGCAAGAATACATTTCCAATTGGTAGTATACTTTCAGTCATTGACTTTGCAGAGAAATACACACTTGCACCACAAGATGAGATCCAATCACAATATTATAATTCAATGCAAGTAATAATGTTTGTTCATATTGTCTATAGGCATGCACCTAATAGTACAAAAGATGATCAAATTTTTTTGAGAGAGTATCATTTCTATATGAGTGATAATAAATTGCACTCATTAGAGTTTGTCTAGTATTTATTTAAGATATTTTATGAGAATTTAAGGGAGAGATAAATTCATATAACACAACATCTAATATGGTCAGATAATTGCACATGGAAATTTAAGAATGCTAGAATTCTTTATTGGTTGAGGACACATAAGAAAAGTAATGTCCAACATATTTGGAGTCTTTGTTAGGCTTGACATAGTAAAGGAGAACATGATGGTTTCGGTGCATGTGTGAAGAGACCCATGTGTAGAGAGCAACTCAAATTTGAGGAAAATGCAAAATTTAAAGATGCACGTACAATTGTTGAGTGGTGTAAAACAAGTTTGTCTATAGGATCAAGTCAGAAATCTACAATTAGGTGTTTCTTCTGGCTAGTTGAAGAGAATAATATCCTTTCAAGATATGATTGTGATACAATTAGTGGGTGTGCTAAATGGCATTCATTTATGAGTTCTAATTCTAACACTTGGACTATATGGACTAGGGAGCTTGCATGTTTTTGTCAATTTTGTGTTGCAGGTAAATGGGAAGAATACAAGAATATGGAATGGGTTGAAGAATGGAAAACAAATCCTTAACACCTAGTGAGCCACAAGATCAAGATGATATAAGAAATGAAGACCCAAATCATGCATTTGCATTAGAAGATTATGATCGTGTTTCATACCTCATAGAACCTAGTAATTTCATTCAATTTCTTGTAAAACTTTAAACTATATTATTAATGTATATCATCTTATTTATTATTGTATTAGAATTATATCTATTGGAATTAATGGGAAGTGTGTACTAAGAGGGGAGGGGTGAATCAATACCTCTATTTTTTTGTATCCTTTAATCAATTAACCTTTGTGCAATCAATTGTATATCCATTCAATCTGAGCTATACTATCTTGATGTGAGCTATATCAATTCATAACATTAACATACATGTGAACATTCATAGAAACATTCATGAAAGTAATTGACACATAACACAAGATCTGCTATCGCAGAAAACTCCTATTAGGAAGTAAAAACTGTGGCAGGGATGACACCCACAAAATCTTCACTATCTGCAGATTGGAAGGGGACGGTTAAGGCTTACAATTTGATGACTTATAATGATCTACCCGGTTAAGAGTATCTATGGAGACCTGTTAAATTCTACTTGGTTAAGAGCTTTAGCAACATTGTTGAGTGTACACTTAGTTAAGAGATTTGTAGTTGGACTGTTAAATCCACCTTCCTTGAAAGGATTTTTACACTTTGCTCCACTTGTTAGAATGATAAAAAATTACAAATTGACCTGGTAAATATAATCTCTTATTGGTGATATAGATCCATTTAAGTTTACATGAATGAGATTATCACCTAATGTGATTGAGTAATACCTCTGATTCTCGGTAGCCTTTGTTCTTGGTTCTTGCTAACCAAATTCACCTTTTGTTGTTCTGATTCTTGAAACTTTCAATTTGATCCATAGATGTGCTTATAGGCTTCATTCATCCTCTCCTCTATATTCACATCCTTGTATAATGAATGATTGCATCATCTATTTATAATATGGATTAACATCATCAAGTTTTGAGAAAAAACAATGTTAACTCTAAGATCAGGTTTACAACTTGTATCTAGATCTCCTAGTCTATGTGTTTTAAATCAGTTAGATTGATTAAAGCAATTACATTCATGTTTCTTGTCCCTAAAGAAATGGATTTTTAAAAAAAATCAATATCCTATAAATACAATAAGCTTTCTTTATCAGACGTGGAAGTCAGATCCACTTTTTGTGGGTTGCAACTGATTCTCGGTTCCTGACGATTGGTTATGCTTCTGTAATCAGTTGACTGTCAATCAATTTTTTTATGTCAGTTGCTCTTTAATTGACTCTTCGGTTTGCACTTTATCTGTCTCTTGGTTTACACTTAATCCTCCATGTCGGGTTCCTCAGTTGGGTTCCTCTTTATCTTTTTGTTTTACGATTTCGGTGTACACACAAAGTTGTGTCGTTGGTTCTCTTTGTACTTAGTCATTTTGGTGATCTCTTTATATGTATGATTTTCAGTTTTCTCTTTGTTATTTCCTTTGGTGTATGCTTAGAAAAAGTGTGTTTGCATACTAATGGAAAATTAATGTCATTAATCTCCCCCTTTGACATTAGTAACAAAAACTGATATGTGCAAAATACTAACAAAATGTTAAGTATATACAACATATATAATCCTTATTCATTTAATGACTCCCCCTATGTATATGTTGGTATATCATGTACATATGATATCTTTCCTTCTGTGAATACATATACATATCATTTTCCATCTATATATATCATTTTCCCATATGAATATACATATACATATCTTCCATTTTCCATTTTCCATTTTCCCATATGAATACATATGATTTTCCCCCCCTTTTTTGATATTAAGGGCAAAGGTCTATACCTTAGAGCTTATAAAAAATGTGGGCGTGTGAAGACTTCATGTCCTCCATCATTTTATCCCATTGTTCTTTTAAGTTCTCAAGATCCATGTGCTTGAGTGTGATCTTGGAGTGCATGTCATAGATGATGTCTACTACAGACATCTCGGGAGTTGCTATCAGTTGTCGTGCTGAACTGATGTGTTGTTGGAGCAATGTAAGGTTTGGTAGAAGTTGAGCTTGGAGCTCAGTGACTTCTTCCCTAAAGTGTGTCTCTACTTCCCACAGTTCCTGTCTCAACATTTTTTATCTCCATGATCTTCTCATAATGCAACTTAATTGCATTGTCTCCATCAGTGGTTAAGCTACTAGCACTGTTAGCTAGATATGTGTCTAACTTTTCTATGTTGTCACTATTCTCTTTAGTGAACTTTTTCTACTATTCTCAGTTGTTGAATCAAGGTTATAGCTTCAATAATAATTGGATCTGATTCATTAATGAATTATGATATCTTTACCTTATTGACTACCACTTCTTAGTTGATGGTTTCGATTAGCTTCTGTTGGTACCTCTGCTCTGCCCTCTCTTCAATAGCCTTTTCTGCATCAATATTCTGAGTTGTTATTGCTTCGGTGAGAGTGGCTAATTGATCAAGAATTGGATTGGTCTGATCAATATCAACATCGGGTACAATTTGGTTCAAGATGTCCCTAGTTGTTTCTAGTACCATGGAGTCTTGGTGCTATTTCTTTAGCTTCTCCTGTAATGCCTTCCTTTGGCATATTTCACCGTATTCTTGTAATGCTTCGAAATCAAGTGTAGTTGGGTCACATTTTGGTATTTAAATAAGTTCATCCAAGGTGACTTCCAACTTATTCTTCTTTGATTTATTCTTCTTCTTTTGTGAATCACTTGAGTGTAGCACCATTGCCAATTTCTCAGCTTTCTCAGTTGTGCTTGATGAAGTGACCTGTTGTGCTTCTTTTTGTTGTTGAGTGTCAGTTTCATCTTGTCGGGTGTATGTAGACGTCTCCACATTCACCTTCACATTGTTGGTAGCACCTTTGTCAATTTCCTCAGGAGTTCCATCTTTAGGTTTATCTCCTTCATCGGTGTCCTTAGCTTCATCATTCTTTGTGTCTGCATTCTTCTCTGTTGTGTCTACATCTTTTTGTTTTGAATCTTCTCATGTAACCTTGTTAGTATTAGTTAAATTTTGAGTGGCTCTAATGTCTTTCTGACCATCAGTGTTGTCTTTCTTTTCTTCCTCCCCTGCATCCTCGGGAGTATCCTTTTTAGGTGACTTGTTTGATTCTTGTAGAATATTGATAGCTTGTATCAATATTGGCATGTTTCCTAGAATGTTTACTTGTGTAGTATCAACTTGTTGTGTCCTGCTCATCGGTTGTGTCCTTTGTGATAGTGACATCTTCATCTTTATTAACTTCCTCTGCTGGGTCATCGATAATGTCAATGATGTTGTTATCCACAATGTTGTCATTTGTGGTGTCTAGCCATGATTCATCTGCAACATCTACATTTTTGTTGCCAGTTGTGTCATCTTCTTCCTTGTCTAGCTCAATAAATGTGTCATCTTCTGTATCTTTTATTAAGACCTGTTCTTGAGTTGCCTTTTCAACATCTTGTTTTTGTAGGTCTTTTTCGGGGATTTCTTCCTCAGTAGGTCTGTTTAGAATCTTACACCATTTCTTATGGCTATCCTTTTCAAGCTCTATAAGCTTTCCTTCCAGAAATTTATATGCTCTCAACTTCAGTGAGAACTCCTTTTTGTATTTCTCCATCATATCATCTATTTCTAACTTCTTGGATTCAAGTGGCATGAGAGTAACAAGTACTCTTTCTCTTATTTATTTTTCATTCTTCAAAGAAAATGTCCATCTAGAGTATAGTCTATCTAATAGTTCTATCGGTACATTATTGCCTTCAAACTGAATTGGTACATATTTAAACTTGTACATTTTTTCTATGATGGCATCTTCAAATTTGTTCTGATCTTCTGGATCTAGTTTAAGCCATCTTCTTATCTTAGAGTCTGTAATAGATCCTGAATTTGCAATAGATTTACAAATGTCATCAATAGATTCTAGAGTTTTTACCTTGACATTTTCTGCCTCTATAGCATCATCTTGCTCGGTATCTTCAATACCTTCTCGGGTCCTGATGAGCTTCCTTCCTCTTTTGTTTTTCCCTCTCTTTGGTGTGGTAGCTTTCCTCTTGTATGTTATAGCCTTTCCTTTCTTTAAAGGTGAAGGAGTAGAATCCTTAGATGTTTGGCTTCTAGTTCTAGAAGTAGTTATGGTCCTTGGCTTCTTAGTTAGTGGAGGAGGTGGTGAATATGAATTTGTAGCTTTGGATTCATCCTTTTCTTTAACTTCACTGATAGGTAGCTATCCTTCGGTTTCTTCCTCCTTTTCAGTTTCCTCTTCTTGATTGGTTTCTTCCTCAGTTGCCGACAATATTTTCTTGAGGTTCTTTACCATCTTGTCCTTTTTCCTGACAATTTTCATAACAACCAGACCAGATTTTATTCTTGTCTTGGCCTCCTCATATGTTCCAAACTTGGGTTATTTCTTATCTAGTGGCTCATTAATCAAGGCATCAATTGCCTTAGATGCAAGATCAATGTTTATCTCATAATCTAATGGTCACAACCATGCTATCCTCGGTACAACAAGCTTGATATAAGTATGGTCAGTATCAACCATGAAACATTTTTCATCTTTATACTTCTCAATGAGTTGTTCCAGGATCCTTACCCTCTTTTACATTTGGTCTTTGAATACATTAAAGTATTCATCCATGACTATTTCAAAATTTTCTCCTAGTGAAGCTATGTGTTCACTGATCTGCATGGTGACCAGTTTTGTGCTATCCCATTTCACATCTCCTACCGATGGGAATGTTTCTTGAAAGTAGAAGAAAATACACATTATGAGTGAGCCAAACTTACATGTGTTTGACTTTGAATTCCTGATATTCTTTAGATTATCTTTCAACTGATTCAATAGTAGTTGGGATAAGTCCAATTGTGTTCCTTTCTTAACAATCTTATACAATGTGTCTACTACACCGGATGCAATGTTGTTCAATCTGCTGGCTTGGAAGAATTTGTAGCCTAGAACTCATGCACCGAACTTTATCTCATCATCAGTTATGGTGGAAACTTTCAGTCCTCTACCATCCCATTTGGCTCTTGTCATCTTCTCAGTCTCGGCCTTAGGTGGATGCTTCAGTGCTTTTACTTTCTCGGTTACAGGGTAACTGGTGACTGCATGGGTAACATCTCGGGTTATCATCTTTGGTTCATCCAACCAGAGCTTATGATTGTGCATTCATCTTAGTACTAACTGAATCCACTCAGTTTTGAAGACCTTTGGGAATATTAGGGCATCTCTGAGCCCTTTTAATTCTATATGCTTGTGTACATCTTTTAGTGTTCCATCTTTTTTGCATAGATTCTTATAAGCTTCTTTAACCTTTGAATCCCCTATCTCTGTAATCTTGTAGTATATAAAAGATCAAACATCTTCCACGAGCAAAACCCTAGCTAGTATTCATGAGAATGCTCTAGCATCATCAGGTTCTGAGGAAACCTCAGTGTAAATCTTGTAGTTTGGTTCCTCACATGCCAAATTCTTAATGAGCTTGAACTCATCCTTCTTTGTGTTCTTTGATTTCACAGTTCTTGATGTCGAGGCCATTTTTTCAATTTTAGGGCTTTCTGTGAAATGCTTGAAGTAGAGTTGTCGGTTGTGTAGAACTTACTACTTATGCTTGTAATGATTTCTGATCTATGGGGAGTGCTGGTGGTTGAGTTGTGGTCTCTCTCTCATCCTTTTGCTCTCTGCTCAAAAAATCACTCTCATCACTCTGCTTTGGTCATGGTGAATAATGAGACAGACCAGTTGCCTTTTTATATCCATTTGACCTAAACGCGTGTCATTAATGCTTACCAACTCCTCGGTGTGTGAAGATGGAGTTTGTTGGTTAAGACTTCAAAATTTCCTTTGGTGACAACATGTCATTTCGGTTGGTCATTTTATCTTTTTCCTTTACCGATGGGTTTCGGTATTGCAAACCACTTGTTCACTTTTCTTGGTTATTGACAAGGCTCAGTTTATTCTAGCAACTTTTCTTAAATTAACTGATGCTTCTCGGTAAGTGTGAGCAGTCTCAGCTTGAATGTGTACTGACAGATTTTGGTATATATGCTCGAAAGCATAGTTATCACAAATTTTAACAAGTAATACCATGACGCATCTTTCTTATGCTAATTTGGCATTTAATCAATATATATTATGGAACTGATGTAAAGTAATAACTTGGGGTAATGCAGTTCCATACTTACTTGTTCTGCTTAGGTGGGGGTGGTGATGTCACCAGATCCATTGGTTTGGGTGTCACCATTTGCATTTCTTGGTCTAGCTTCATCATTGTTTGAATCTTTTCTCCACATTTTTTCTCTTTCCCTCCAGATGTCTTCAATGGTGTTTCCATTGGGATATGTGTTGGTTTCTGTCATTCGGTCTCTGCAATCTTTCTTGAGATGACCAACTTTATGAAAGTGTAAGCATGCCATTCCAGGGTTAGTCTAGCCTCTAGACTTTCTATTCCACTATATTATACAGTTTGCAGCAATGTGGCCATATCTTCCACATGCTGTACAATTTTTCCAAGTGTTGTACAATCCCATACATACTGGTTACCAACTCTCCTTGGTTGATAGGGAGTTTCTTGACCTTTAGGCTTCCATGCTTGCCTTTTCTTTTTCCAACATTCAAGAGTTGTGTGCCCATTCAATTTGCAAGTAGGACAATATTTGTCGATGTATGTTTCCTTCTTTGGTTGTTTCATCTCTGACTTACATTCATAAGCTTTATGTCCTTTCTTGTTACATTTATAACAAAATCCTATGAATGAAGATGTAGATTTAGGAATACCTTTCATTTTGCCTCTGCATACATTTGTTGTATGGCCTTGCTTTCCATAGTGATTGCATGTAAGCTTTCTTGGTCTTGAATTTGTATAGACATTCTTTAGATCAATTTGATTTGATGATTCTTCATTCTTGGTAAAACCTAGACCGATATTTTTGTTGACTCTTCGTTGTCCTTCAAGAAAATCATCTATTCTTTTATTTCTTTCTTCAGCTTTCTTGATAATTTCATTATGCTGCTGCTGAATTCTTATTTCATGTTTCAACTTTTCATTTTCATCCCTTAGCTCACCAATAGCTTCTATTATTTCAATGAGTTCAACATTTATTTTGTTTGCCTCTTCACTCATAATCTAATAATCTGATTTTTTATCTCATGGTGATGCTCTGTAAGACTTTCTATTTCAGACTCTTTTTCTTGTAGCTTTTCTAAAATATTTCTTCTATCATCAATAGCTAGTGTTCTTTCTTTCTCATCTTGTCTAGCATTATTCATGACCTCAATCATCCTTACCATCTATTTCTCTTGACTGATTTGCAGAGATTTGACTTGTCCAGCCAGATGTAGATTGATTTCAGTTAGGCTTGTGATGCTTTCTTTTGATGTATCCGATGCTTTTCTTGTAGTTGATCATGAAGACTCAAAGAAATATGGTATCTCTTCCTCATGATAATCTGTCTCACTACAACGAGATGCCATAATCTTTCTTTCATCTACTAGTTGTCTCATTCTGATTCTAAATTCTTTATACTGTTCATTTAACATTTGAATTTCTAGCTTCTTATTCTCAATATTCTTATCAAGTATGTAATTATCCATTGTATGATCTTTTCTCTTAAGACTTTAAGATTTTCCAAAGAAGAGACTTAGCTCTGATACCAATTGTTGGAATTAATGGGAAGTGTGTACTGAGAGGGGAGGGGTGAATCAGTACCTCTAAAACTTTTGTATCCTTTAATCAATTAAAATTTGTGCAATCAATTGTATATCCATTCAATCCGATCTATACTATCTTGATGTGAGTTATATCAATTGATAATATTAACATACATGTGAACATTCATAGAAAAATTCATGAAAGTAATTGACACATAACACAAGATATGATATCGCAGAAAACTCTTGTTAGGAAGTAAAAATTGTGGTGGGGATGATACCCACAAAATCTTCACTATCTGCAGATTAGAAGGGGCTGGTTAAGGCTTACAATTTGATCACTTCTGATGATCTACTTGATTAAGAGTATCTGTGGAGACCTATTAAATTCTTCTTATTATTTTCTCCTTACTGCTCTCTCATCCTGATGATGGATCACGGAGTGTGATCCGAAACGTTGATGCTTAAAAACACACACAATCAAATAACCAGAAATTCAGCTCAAAATTCTACTTGGTTAAGAGATTTAGAAACACTGGTGAGTGTGCACTCGGTTAAGAGATTTGTAGTTGGACTGTTAAATCCACCTTTCTTGAAAGGATTTTTACACTTTGCTCCACTTGTTAGAATGATAGAAAATTACAAATTGACCTAGTAAATGCAATCTCCTATTGTTGATACTAATCCATTTAAGTTTACATGAATGAGATTATCACATAATGTGATTGAGTAATACCTTTGATTCTCAGTAGCCTCTGTTCTACGTTCTTGCTAACCAAATTCACCTTTTGCTATTCTGGTTCTTGAAAATTTCAATCTAATCCATAGATGTTCTCATAGGATTCATTCATCCTCTTGTCTATATTCACATCCTTGTATAATGAATGATTGCATCATCTATTTATAATATGGATTAACATCATCAAGTTTTGAGAAAAACAATGTTAACTCTAAGATTAGGTTTACAACTTGTACCTAGATCTCCTAGTCTATGTGTTTGAATCAGTTAGACTGATTCAAGAACTTACATTCATGTTTCTTGTCCCTAAAAAAATGGATTTAAAAAACAAATCAATACCCTATAAATAGAATAAGCTTTCTTTATCTGACATGGAAGTCAGATCCACTTTTGAGGGCCGCAACTGATTCTTGGTTCCTGACAGTCGATTATTCTTCTATAATCAGTTGACTGTCTTTCAGTAAATTGTTCTGTCAGTTTCTCTTAAACTAACTCTTCAGTTTGCACTTTATTTGTGTCTTGGTTTGCACTTAATCTTGCACGTTGGGTTTCTCTGTCGGGTTCCTCTTTATCTTTCTTCTTTGCGATTTTTGTGTACACACAAAGTTGTGTCATCGGTTCTATTTGTACTTAGTCATTTTGGTGATCTCTTTATATATCTGATTTTGGGTTTTCTCTTTGTTCTATCTTTCGGTGTATGCTTACCAAAAGTGTTGTTTTCATACTAACGAAAAATTAATGTCATCAATATGTCTAAGAAATTTTATTTTTACATGTACTTAATTTTGTTTTGCAAGACATGTGTATGTTGTTGTTGCACTCGAGAATAATGAAGAGCAGATTGATTATTGGCTAGCTTGATGTGTACAACCTAAGAAAATTTTTATATGTCATGAAGTAGATGATGATGGTTTTGAGTATCCAATTGGGTCTGTTAACTCACATATATCTAGATTCAAATCACAAGTACAAATAATATGATAACAAGTCCTGATAACATATAATAACAAGTCATGATAACACAAGTCCAAATAACATGATATAAATAATACGATAACGAGTCCTGATATAACACAAGTCAAAATAAAATTATAAAAAGTCCTGATACCATGTATAATGTGTGTGTCATCATACAATAACATAGTATAACTATCATAACAAGGTCTAATATGTGAAAAAAGAGTAGAAAATGTCCATCATATATAATATAACATGGTCTAACTCTGCTCATCTAGCTAATCTTCACTCCTCTTCACTCCACGTGAAGGTGACTAGGATGCACCATCATGATGCACCTTGTCCTCCTATACATTTATAAAATATTGCATCAGAAGACCAAGTATGTTTAATTCAAATGACTTGCATAATTCAGTTAAAAAGTAAAATTAATATTAATGAACATAATTAAAAATTTTACCATATGTCCATGTGGTGTAATGTCCTCAGTGGGACAAGGAGGTCCACTCTCACCAACATCAAAAGTTGATGCAGTCAAGTCCCGTAAAAACAAACAAATTACAAAATTTATCTAATCGAGACCTACAAAAGACAAGTACACAATAGGCAATGTAAAATTAATTTTAATCATGACCTCAAAGGAAAATGTTGATGGCTGCATTGGACTCAATCCTGTAGCTATGCCAAGGTTCATGGTAGTATCCACTTGAACAACATATTTAAATCATGAATTGAAAATTTGTAAACATACATAAATTTTGATTTATCTTGAACTTAACTATAAATTCATTGATCATAAGAATTTCCATTAGATGTCTGATGCACAGCTAGTGTCACTGATGAGTCAGGACGTAAATGTGATACGACATGAGATAATCCAAAAGCCTACAATTGCAAAAAGTATAAACATGAATAAAAGTTGTACATAAACTAGTAAGCATATAAACACTTTAAATTAATGAATTTAAAACATACTACAGGTATATGAGGCTGAGTCTCAGTGACTGGTGGGGCGGAGCACAAAGAACTACTGACCTCAGTAGTACATGAAGCACCCTACAAAATTGCAAAAAATATATTAAACACATCATCAATTCAAGTTTTAATTGTTTAAACTTTAAATGTACTCATCTATGTATCTAGATGAAAGTGCATATTGTGAATGGGTGGCCGAGATCTCGAGGTGTGGAGCTGATATGATAACAGTCACTGAATGACCCCATGTCAACCCTCCTTTGTTCACCAAAAATCCAAATGTTATGGTTGATATGTGTATAAATATGTAATTTAATATTGTATTATAAATTAAATAATTAAATTTACCTCTGTAGGCTGATCATTGTCTGCACATAGAAAATCAACATATGATGTGATGTCATCTCCAACATCACCCTGTGTGTCAATGCCAACATCACCATGTGCGCCATCATCAACATCATCATATCAACCATGGGAAGCACCATCACCATCAGGCTCACTCTAGGGACCCCTACATATATCCCCGCAACTCGTGCAAATGTGTGCTATGCTAGGGGCAACCCTCGCCTGGGTCATCTGCTCTAACAAATTCACCAAAAGGGCACTCAATGAACCAAGAGATGAGTGCACTGTTCAATGGTGGATAGGTGCAGGAACTACTAAAGTAGGAAGAGGAATAAGGGGCTCATTAAGCATACAATTTCAAATTCTATCACTCAATTTGGCCCTTAGCTTGCTCTGTGGCATACCCCGACCGACCCCCTGAAAATATCTCATATCAAAGTAATTGGGTTTCCTACCCAATTGAAATTCAACCCATATTTTTTTTCAAAAAATATAAGGGGACCTCATGATTAGCGTGTGGTAGATGGTTAAATACCATCCACCACCACTCCCAGAAATGTGCAGCTATTTGTGGGTGCCAACACCATCAAATAGAAATGTGTGGCTTCTTGCCAACTATCTCCTCACCTGTTTTAGGGTTCACAAAATAAGGTTTCAAATAATTTTTGGTAAATTTTTTTTTATATTAAAGATCAAGAGTTCAGAGAAATATTACAATCAAAAGAGGGGAGGCGAGGCCTCAACCCAGCAATCGAAGAGTATCATCTAGAAAACAACATAAAGAAGCATATTTAACACATAATTACAAAATGTAACAACATGAGGATTTATCCAAAAAAAGACAGGAGGAGAGCGCTCTAGTGTAGGATATCATCATGATTCTCAATCCAAGTAGTCCAGCCAAGAGGGCCTTCCATCCAAACCACTTTCTTCCACTCCAAGATTTGGGAGAACATTTCCAGCCTATCAAATCTGGGATGATTATTGTCCCTAATGTCCTAGAGCATCTTCCCAAGCGTAGCATCAAAAGCCATTTGATTGTCCACAATGGAAGCCCACTCGAAGCCATCCTTCAACTCATAAATGAACATAGATGCATGCCCATCAAAGAGGAACCTTAGAAACTTTTCACATTCAAGATTCAAGACACAAAAGACCTGCGAAGCAATTTTGAAATAGGTGAGTTTTCTAAAAAACCAAGTAAGAGTCCTATCAGTGCCTTGGAATTTAGATTCATTTCTCAATTTCCAAATATGCCAAAGAATGAATGGTGAAAGAATTTGCCAAAACAGGCTAGCATCCTTGCGGAGCCCATCAATAAAACTAGTAATGATATCCAAAGTGTAAACATGTTTAGTAATAGTAAAACCAAACATAAGGAAAATCTCTCTAGCAAAACTACAATCAAAGAAAATATGCCTCATATTTTCAGGTATTCTGCAGATGGGACAAATATCAAGGGAAGCTTGATGATTCCTGATAGGCAATCTATCAAGGAGGAGCTTCCATTTGAAGCACTTGATCTTAGGTGGGATGGGAGACTTCCACAGGTAATCAAAGATTTTTTTCCAATCAGGAGAGCTGGTGGTACTATACCACACCGTATTGATATGAATAGTCATCGAGGTGTCATAGTTAAGAAATTTATAAATGTCTTTGGCTTTAACATTGGTAAGAAGGGCACCATCTTTCCATCTAAATGTGAGGTAATGATGGGAATCAACATTAGTATCTCTAGGGAGATTAAGGGTATTACAGGCCATTTTAATTAGATTGTAGGTTCTTTTGTGAGAGGCAAGGAGATCATAGTCCCGGGAAAGATTTTCCCAGCTGATAAGTTTGTCATGTTCCATAATATCCATGATGCATTTAATACCTTTGTTAGCCCAAAATCTGGCAAAGCACCCTTTGGTAAGAGCAAGGGGCTTGTCCAAATGAAGAAGATTCCACCAAATAGAACGTTCTCCATTTAAAGTGTAGTTGTAATCAAAACTAGAATTTGTAATGAAACCATGCACATTTTCCCAAGCCTTCCAAATGGATCTGAAAACCCAAGTGCCATGGACAGCCACAGGAAACCTACCAGCAACCAAGTCATAGAAGGGGAGACCTTTCCATGACTTGGCAGCTTTAGGAGCACCATTTTAAATATTATTTCTAATGAGAACCTTCCAGGGCTCATTACCTTCAAGAGCTTGGAAGATCCATTTGGAGGCAAGGGACATACCCTGAAGTCTGAGATCTTTTAGACCAAGGCCACCAAGCTTTTTCTCTAAGTGACACCAGTCCCACTTAACATCATGGGTTTTCTTAGTTCCTTTACCATCAGACCAAAGAAAATGCCAGATGGCCTTTTGAATTTCAAGAATTTGATAGTTACTAAACATCCAAGCAGAGGAATAGTAGATACTGTAGGAAGACAAAATCTTTTGACAAACGTGGACTCTTCCAGCAAGGGAAAGGAATCTATTGTTCCATTTGTTAAGTTTTTTGACAATCTTTTCCTTGACCCAAAGCCACATATCATTAAGAGAAGGGGCCACAGAAAAAGGTATACCAAGGTAGCGCACAATCTTGTTAGGTCCTCCCCAGGTATACTCAAACTAACCAAGCCAATCAGGAGGCTCCTCTTTCCAGCCCAACATAACTGATTTGCAGGTGGAGATACGAGCCCCTGATGCTTTACCAAAAAGCTCAAGCTTTTGATTGAGACACTGAATATTATGTTGTGAGAGATCCAAGAAAAGGGAGGTATCATCGACAAATTGGATATTAAGAATTTCAGAATCATCAGGCAGAGTAATGCCCCGGACTCTAGGAGAAATGATATCATCTCTAAGAAGGTAAAATAAACCATCTAAAGCAATGACAAAGAGGGAAAGAGCAAGAGGACACCCCTGCCTAATAGACCTAGATAACATGATGGGTTGGGAGAGAGTCCCATTGACATCTATCAGGGCAGAGGCATCTTTAAGAAGGATTCAGACATAATTGCAAAATAAGTCACGAAACCCAAAGGCCTTAAGCATCATGAGGATAAAATCCCATTCAACTCTATCATACGCCTTCTCAAAATCAAGAAGAAGCATGGAAACATCTTGTTGAGAGGTCTTAGCCCATTCCATAGCCTCCCAACTAGTAACAAGGTTCTCAAGAATATACCTACCTTTAATAAATCTGGTTTGGGTAGAACAAATGAATTTGGGGAGAATTTTTTCCATGTGAGAGGCGAGGACCTTGGCAAGGATTTTGTAGGTAATGTTGAGGAGATTAATAGGGCGCCAATTTTTTATAAGAGCTCTATCACCATCTTTAGGTATAAGTTTGATTATGCCAGTGTTAATAGAGCTCCCCAAGGTACCATTAGAATAGGCTTCCATATAAAGGTTAAGAAGGTCATTAGAAATCCAGTCAATATTAGTTTTATAAAACTCAGCAGGAAGCCCATCTGGACCAGGGGCTTTATTGTCCTTGAGTTTACGAATGGCATCAGATATCTCTTGAGGGGAAATCATGTTCTGGAGAACAAGGGAATCACTATCAGTTATCATCTTGGGGATGAGGTCAATGCACCTATTTCTAGTGTCTTTCGAGGTCTCCAAATCTTCAATGGTGAATAGGGACCTGTAGAACATCTCGAAGGCATTGGTAATGTCATGAAGGGTGAGGAGTTCCTTACCATCCATAACAATTCTATCAATTCTTTCTCTGCTTTGTTTATGCTTAAGGAGGTTGAAAAATAATTTTGAACCTTTGTCACCATACTAGAGCCAATGATTTCAGGCCCTAATAAAGGCAACTCTAATTTTAACTTGATGATGCTTCCTAAGGGAGTATCTAGCCAGAGAAACCTGCTCAGCGAGGATAGGGGAATGAGGCTGAGACTAGATACCAGTTTCAAGAATTTGGAGGCGGTCAGAAACGAGGCTCTCCACATGCCTATAATCTTTGGCTTTCTTTTGGCCAAAAGTTTTAAAAATTTTCTGCCAAGAGGAGACATTGAGATTCCATCTGCTAGTTTGAGAGAGGGTCTTTTTCTGCAAATTTAGCAGTCTAACCATTTTAATGGCAATAACAACATCTTGATCACTAAGGAGGGAAGTATTAAGAATAAATTTTTGATTGGATTGGGGGGAGGTCAAAATGGAGTTTCTGATATTCACTATAGTTAAAATGGGGTAGTGGTCTAACAGAGTAGTAGGGATAGTAGAAACAAGAATATTATACTGGTTAGGGGAGAAAGAGAAAAAATTGTGGTTAACATAAAATATGTCAAGCCTAGAGTAGATACGATTCAGTCCTTGCTGGAAACTGCACCAAGTATACCAGAGGGCTGATGTTTCAGACTTGATCCCTTCAAGAGGGTCAAATAATTGGAGATGATGTTTAAATTTGTCCCAATGAGTTTTTTCAAAGCCTTTCCAATCAAAAGGAGAGCCTCCAACTTTGTCATCAAAGTGTTCAATCATATTAAAATCTCCACCAACAAGCCAAGGAATATTGGGTAGAGTAATAAGCCAATCCCATAGGAGAGCTCTTTCATTATAATCATTAGGGGCATAAAGAGAACATATACCACAGTGGGAGCCATTAACAGTAAGAGTGACCCAAGCTACCCTATTATAGGGTGAGATACCTGAAGCAGTAATATAACTAGTCCATTTAGGGCTAATAAGGAGGGAAACTCCACCTTTCCCTTTAGGATGCAACGTACTAATCTTAAAAGCATCTTTCCAAATACAATTAAGAACAATATCAAGAGTGAAGCCAATAGTTTTAATTTCTTGCAACATCATAAAATCAATATTGGAATGACAATTCATAAATCTTTTAACAATAAACTTGCGGTCCGAAGACTCGAGGCCTCTCACATTCCAAGAGATAACCTTTATGGAGAAATATGGTTAGGGGAGCTAGTAGGGAGCCTAGGGAGGTCTCCATTATTCTTTTTGTTTTTAGAACCAAGGGGTCTTCCTTTCTTTTTAGAAGCAGATGAGGAAGGCTTCATAGAGTCTTCCTCATCACTATCACCAACAAGGTCAATATTAGATCCCTGTTTATCAATAATGGGGTACTTCAGATGTTGGGAATCATGGGGATAGAACCAAAATCCATGTTAGGTTTAGCATAAATGACTTTAATGACCACGTTATCCTCGATCTCATTGAGTGAGGAGGGTGGATTAGGCAGTAATTCCTCCAAAGGATCCCCTGAAGAGGGAGTGGGTTCAAGATTCACGGTCAGACCAGACATATCCTTATTGTTGTCATTCATGGTAATGTCGGTATCATTATTGAGTTCACTTTTATTAGGGCTATTTTTGGTAATTTTTAAATCATTGACCTCTTTATAAGAGAGGCCTTAGACATAAAAGTTACACATAGAGTCCCTCGATGACTGATAACTATCTAGCTCTGAGTATAATGACTGTAATAAATCTAAAATGCCTTGCATGTTGTCTGCAAGGCCTAGTAGCTGTGGAGGTGGATGAGGCTCATGTCTAATGGTATTAATGTCACATGTGATGGCATCTATATTTCTCCTAATATTCTCCCTCAACTCTGTAGGAGTGGGTGGAGGTGGAAGGGGATGTGGAGGGGGTGGAGGTGGAGGTGGAGGTTCCTGCTGAGATAAAAGCTCATCAATATCAAAATGATCTATGGGTATATAATCTGCAAATGTATACAAAAATTAAAATTGACAATTACTATATAATTTATATTTTACCTTACAAAGATCTAATTTAAACTTATAATTAAATGCAACATTTAATTTAGAAATATAAATTAAAAAAACATGTGTGTGTGTGTGTGTGTGTGTGTGTGTGAGAGAGAGAGAGAGAGAGAGAGAGAGAGAGATCCTATTAGGTCTAATTATGTCTTATTAGTAGGTATTGGTCCTAAGGGTCCTATTACATCTTATTAGGTCCTATTGGTCCTACTTGGTCTTAATAGGTCTAGAGAGAGAGAGATCATATTAGGTCTTATTATGTCTTATTAGTAGGAATCAGGTATTTTTATGTCTTATTAATAATGTTAGGTCAAGGAATAGGTCCTAAGGGTCCTATTATGTATTATTATGTCTTAAGGGTGGACTATTATGTCTTATTATGTCTTAATTGGTCCTAAATTAGGTCTTATTAGTATGTATTAGGTCTTAATAGGTCCTATTGGTCCTAATTGGTCTTAATAGGTCATATTAGGTTTGAAGGTTCCTATTACGTCTTATTAGTATGTATTAGGTCTTGTGTGTGTGTGTGTGTGTGTGTGTGTGAGAGAGAGAGAGAGAGAGAGAGAGAGAGAGAGGTCCTATATTAGGTCTTATTATGTCTTATTATGTCTTATTCTAGTAGTGTAACACAAGAAAATGTAACATAAGAAATAAAATGTTGTCAAAATGTAAGGGGTAAATATGTAATATAAGATAAGAAATGTGTGGGGAAGATAAGATGTTCCTTTTATCCTTAAATACACAAAGGAAGGATCCAAATTGATTAACCCCAAAGGAAGGATCAGTGAATAAACGAATCAATCAATTGGAAATAAGAGTAAAGAAGAAGACCTTAGATTATGTTTTATAGAAAAGAATGTGTTATAGATTTATGAAGATTAAAAACCTTAATTGAAATGAATAAAAGAAAAGTACTAACCTCAAAATGCTATAGATCTGAAGAATGCTATTTTTGGGTGCCTGCACTGAGTTTCTGGAAAATCTGCAATCGGATCTGGAATAGAAACGCAGAGATGGACAAAACCCAAAAATCTTTTTCTGATCTGGCTTAGTTTTGATTTTGACCCTCATGTCAATGTCAACTTTGACCCAAAATTTTTGATTTTGACCCAGAGATAAATGTCTATTCTGACCCAGAAATGAAGGATGACTTTAACCCAGAATAAAAGTTCAACTTTGACTTGAACAGTTTGACAGAAAATCTATTTTTGGATCTAGGAAGTTTGCCGAAAAGGGTATCTAGATCTGCACTTTAATTCACTATTTCGAACCTATACCTGCAAGAAAAATGGATTTGTTTGTTGGGGGGGGTTTGCCTTGGTCAAACCCTGGTTTTGGAATTAACCTTAAACAATAATTGAAATTGCATAAATAAAACAAAGTAAATGAACAAATTCACCTTGCTTGTATAGAAACCCTTGTGGCAGATTTGAATCTGTGGATCCAAATGTATGTATGCACAAAATGGATGTAGAATGTAGAATTTTGGATGTAGGATGTCTCAAATCAATTTCTTGTAGATCTTCAATAGCAATCTTGAATAGATCTTGGAAGAGGAAAAGGCTTGGAGGAATATGGATGGAGAAATCTTCAACAAGAGGGCACCATAGAGCTTGAATCCTTCAATGGCTACCAATGGATCTCTTTGATGAAATGAGTGCTTGAAAGTTCTTGAATGCTTGAATGCTTGAGAGTAGATGAATTCTTCAATGGATGTTTACCTTTCTTATATTGCTTCTTCACACTTAGATTTCACTTCTTAAGTTTTAAAGAAAATGAGAGGAGAAAGCTTCCTTATATACCAATCTAGGGCACAATATTATAGAGAGGTCTACATAGGAGAATTAAATTCCCATTAGACCAATACCTCTAGAATTGGATATATATTAAATATAATTTAAGTCATCATTTCGGAACCCAAAAGGGCCTACCCGAAAGTGGGAAATGAACTTTTCTGAAGCCCAACATCTAGAAGCCCCAAAAACCTGAAATCTAGACCCTAGTGGGTTAGAATCAAGGTCATCTAAGACCTAGGTCAAGGTCAAGGTTGACCTTGACCTAGAAAGGTCGATTTTGACCCTGAGGTCAAAAATCTTAGTTTTGCAGTTTAGGATGCCATAAATAGGCCAGAGAAAAGTGGGAAATGACATAGAACTGGGGGAAAGCCAAATCCAAGTCAGAGACCCATTCAAGGCACTTTACATGACCCCAAACCACTTACTCAGAAGGCTAAACTAGTCTACAATGGAAGTGCTTCCATTTTCTGACTATACATTTAGCCCCCACTTTAGCAAGAGTATGGACTCGATGCAAACTCTTGGTAAAGGAGATCATGAAGAAAAGATAATCTTATTGAAATCAAAAGGGACAAAGGAGTCCTAAATCCCCTCGAGACTCAAGTCTTTTTCAATCCTAATATTACGATAAGAGAGACATCACCAGTCAAAGAGAAATAGAGAGAGAGAGGAGTGGTTAGCTCGCCTAGTAAGATGTGTGTATCTCACTATAAACTGCAAAAAGGATAGGATGGCCAACCAAGAAAGAACTTGATAGTCACCCCATAAAGTTGTGTACCTTCTGATAGCTTTGTGCATGTATGTAGTGCATCTTCTGAATGCTTTTATGAAGTACCCATGGATCCATATCCTTATATCAACATAGAATAGATTTGTAAAATGTGTATCTCTTCAGGATTTAGCAACTTATGTGTGTTACCTTCTGAGGATTTAACATATTGAATTGTAATTGAATGCGTATCTCTTCAAGATTTAGCAAGTTATGTGTGTTACCTTCAGAGGATTTAGTATGCTGCAAAAAAAAAGGTTAGAACAAAAATGCAATAATATAGAACAAGGGAGGCCGTATATATGCCCCCCTCCTTAAGATGGAAAAATACATACTATTTTGACATGTTAAGGAAACAAAAGAACAAGAATAAAGCCTTCTTCAACAACAAGAAAATATCCATAGACAACACCTAGTCCAAGCCAAGAAGGTTACAACTCTTATGAGGCCATGGAAGGGATGAATGCAAAGAAATATCATGCAAGAAGTGAAAAAGTAACCCTTGTGAGGGATAACACACTATTAAATTTCCAAGGTTAGAGATTTATCAACCATGGAAACCCAATGTCAAACAAAAAAATAGGTTATAATCAAGGACATAGATCCTCAATGCAAAACAATTTTTTTATGTATGACTAGATATCACATAATAGATAGATACTGCTTAACCAAGGGAAAAGTGGATCCCAGAAAGATAGAAAAGAAGGAGATGGAATCCTTGCCCCCCAAGCATAGGGACAAGGATGAAAGGGGACCTATTATATCACTCACAACAATATGCAAGACAACGAGCCCTCAAGGATTAGGCTAACATTGTTTACATAATGTGGAGCTCCATAATTGGAACATAAATGTTATTTTGAGAAAACAGGATTGAAATACAACTCATTACCACATGCTATATAAATAACTTTACTATCAATGAGATGCCTAATATTATAATATAAAGCATGACATTCATTAGTAGAGTGATCATGCAATCTATGATGCAAACAAAAAGGAAGAGTCTTCAAGTGTGGACTATGTTTATTTTTGTGTTTAGGTCTGGTAATCATCTTGGCATGAAGGATTTTAGGCAAAAAAACTTCTTGATCAAATTCCTTCATAGGCTCATCATGTTTTGAAGTGTTATCTAAGATGTTGTTAACATTTATGTGTTGTTGAGGATTAAATCCCAATCCATAAGAATTCTCATGCCCTCCATTCTGTAAGGGCATTTGAATTCCATGCTTATTCTTACCACGTATTTGGCAATGGACTCCTTGTTTAACTAGTAAATGATAACCAGGACTATAACAAGAAGCCATATTAGGAGTCAATGGAACTTCAGTAGTCACTATGTCAAAATTAGTATGTTTGATAGATTCATAGTGGGTAGAAGCAACAACAAATTTATTATGAAGGGCATTAGAAGTAGAAGCAAAAGCTCATTGTTCAAACTCTCTTTGTTGCTTCATAAATCAAGATTAGAAATCTTATACTATCCAATAAAGATAGGATTAAAATCAAAGCTTCCCCAATCATCTCAAGGAATAGCATTAGAGGAAGAAGGATTACTATTAGGAATAGGAATAATGTGGGTTTGAATATTCAAACAACGATTTGGCGCATCATCCGCATAAAGTGTATACACCATGTTGTTGTGAATAAAATTGACTTTATAGTGAAGGGTGGAAGGAACAACATACATCTCATGCAACCAAGGTCTACCCAAAAGGAGTTTATAATTAAGAGGTCCAGGCGTAACATGAAAATGAGTATTTAGGATGACTGGACCTACTTTGATAGGTAAGGTAATGATGCCCAAAGTGTTCTTATCAATGTTATCAAAGCCACATATATGAACATTGTCAGGTTGAATAGTTGAAAGATCGGCTTTAATCGCTTTGTGCATGTCCATGATAAAAATATAAATCCCAGATCCATTATCAATCAAGGTCCTACGAATGATACTCTTATTGATAGTAACAACAACCATAAGAGCATCATATTGATTATGTACTTCTTTAGAAAGTAAGTCCTTTTGAGTAAATACAATGTCAGGAGGACGTGGGGTAGAATGCATGCACTATAAGAAGGAATTGACGTTCTCTTGATTATGAGGTAGAGTGGGAAGATATGCTAGATATCTTAGTAAGGCTTCATGGTAGGTAGGTGATGTTTGAAGAAGCTCCCATAAAGAAATCTTGGTAGGGTTATTGCGTAATTGGTTTATCAAATCATACTCCTTGCTAGGAAGACAGGGTGGAGGAGGAAGAATGGGTTGAGAAGGTGTTAAAGAAGTAGGAACTACTGGATTAGGTTGAGGGTTATTCCTTGTATGATAAGAATGTGAAATAGAATATGTGTTATCAAAGAAATCCAAAGGATCTCTAGGTTTACCCTTGATAGTAATGCAAGGACAACCTTTGATAGTCAACAAGGGTTTTGGATAAACCATGTTACTTGTCTCAACACTACAAACAGGTTCACAAGAAGGAAGAAAAGAATACGTCCTAGGAGGAGATGAGGTAGGATCTTGATTCTCCATAAGATCATCACTAAGAGGGATAGCATTAAAGGAATTCCTATCATTCTCCGCTAATGCCTCATCACTAGAAGGAATCCCAAATGGATGTAAAGCATTTATAATGTTTTCTTCTTTCTCTAAAATGTCTGCATAAGGGGAGTGTGTTTTAGAAAAAGAGTCACCATCATGTATGAATACTTCATCTATTAATAAATCACCCTCTTGTCTCAAGGCATCTTCACGAGGAGGGGAGAAATAAATGTCTTATCCAAGGGTTCATCCCAAAAAGTAGAATTATCCATAATGGCTTCATGAGGAGAAGCGTAATCAACATCCAAATCCAAAGGTTCATTCCAAATAGGAGGATTATCATCCCTATCAATAAAGAACCTTGTAGGAATTCCATAAATCACTAAAGCTTGATCCCTAAAGGGGAAAGAAGGTAAATTATATTCTAAAGTAGGCTCATAGAAAAGACATATATTAGGAGAAGGATCAATCCTCAACTCATCTCCATAAAGAGAAAGATTAAAGTCATATGATTGCTCTAATATATCCTTACAAGGTAATACAAGAGAGGAAAAATCAATATCACATGCACTAAATGAAGTCTTTCTAGGTGTATCATTGTTGTAAATAGTGAAACATGAAGGTAACCATGCACACACCCTATGGTAATGGTCAATTGGAGAGGTTGGAGAGGTTGTAGAGGAGGATGAAATAGGAATAAGATAAATGGAGATCTTATTCAAACATTTTTCATCATCAATTCCATGTACCTTATTAGGGGATTTATCCTCTTTCACAAAAAAATCCTCATCAAAGTATTCAAAAAAAAAATCATACATATTGAACACAAAGAAACATTACAAGAATGAAAAATGTAAATGTTTTTGTATTTTTAAAGAAATTTGTATTTTTTTTTGAAATTTTTAAATATAAATGCAAGAGCATAAAAGAAATCTATTTTTTATATGCATGTAAGATCTAACATAAAATGCAAATCTAACACCCAAAAGAAAGAGTTGTCTATAGCGGGTTCACCAAAATGTAATGAAAAAAATGGATGTCTCTAGATAGGGTTTTGAATAATGGAGATTTGCACATAAATGAAACCCTATGCCTCCATTAATCCTCTTATATTTAATTCTAATTGATAAGGGGTGTAAATCTAGAAATGTTTGCAAAGGAAAATGGAATAAAATACATACCTCCGAAAAATAATCTGCTGAAAACCCTGTCAGACGATCTCAGAAACTGTTGATTTCCACAAACTTGAACAGAAACGCAGAGACAAACAAAATCCATAAATCATTTTCCAATCTGGCTCAGTTCTAATTTTGACCCTCAAGTCAATGTCAACTTTGACCTAGAATTTCTGATTCTGACCCAGAGACAAATGTTGATTCTGACCCAGAAATGAAGGTCGACTTTGACCTAGAACAAAAAGTTGACTTTGACTTGAACAGTCTGACAAAAAATCTATTTCTGGATCTAGGAAGTTTGTTAAAAAGGGTATCCAGATCTGCACTTTAATTTGTTGTTCTGAACTTGTACCTACAATAAAAATGGATTTGTTTGTTGGGGGGAGGGGTTTTCCTTGCTCAAACCCCATGTTTTGGAATTAACCTTAAAGTATGATTGAAATTGCATAAATAAAACAATGTAAATGAAAAAATTCACCTTGCTCAAGTATAGAAACCCTTGTGGCAGATGTAGGATGTCTCAAATCAATTGCTTGTAGATCTTCAACACAATCTTGAATGGATCTTGGAAGAAGAAAAGGCTTAGAGGAATATGGATGGAGAAAGCATAGAGCTTTAATCCTTCAATGGATACTAATGGATCTCCTTTATAAATTGAGTGCTTGAAGGTTTTTGAATGCATGGATGCTTGAGAGTAGATAAATGCTTCAATGGATATTTATCTTGCTTCAAATCTTGCTTCTTCACACTTATATTTCACTTCTTAAGTCTTAGAGAAAATGAGAGGAGAAAGCTTCCTTATATACCAATCTAGGGCACAATACTATAGAGAGGCCTACATAGGAGAATTAAATTCCCATTAGACCTATACCTCTAGAAGTGGACCTATATTAAATATAATTTAAGATTCATCATTTCAGAACCCAAAATAGCTGACCCAGAAGCAGGAAATGAACTTTTTTGAAGCCCGACATCCGGAAAGCACAGAAACTTGAAATTTGGAACCTGGGTCAAAATAAAGGTCAATTGTGACCCTGAGGTAAAAAATCTCAGTTTTACAGTTTAGGATGCTAGAAATAGGCCAGAGAAAAGTGGGAAATGGGGCAGAATAGGGGGGAAAGCCAGATCCAAGTCAGAGACCCATTCAAGGTGCTTTATATGAGCCCAAACAACTTACTCGGAGGACTAAACTAGTCTATAATAGAAGAGCTTCCATTTTCTGACCATATATTTAGCCCCCACTTTAGCAAGAGTATGGAGTCGATGCAAACTCTTGGTAAAGGAGATAATGAAGAAAATATAATCTTATTGAAATCAAAAGGGACAAAGGAATCCTCAATCCCCTAGGGACTCAAGTCTTTTTCAATCCTAAGATTGTGATAAGAGAGATGTCACCAGTCAAAGAGAAAGAGAGAGAGGAGTGGTTAGCTAGCCCAAGTAAGACATGTGTATCTCACTGTGAACTATAGAAGGATAGGATGGTCCACCAAGAAAGAACTTGATAGTCACCCCTTAAAGTTGTGCACCTTGTGGCCACTTTGTGCATGTATGTAGTGCATCTTCTGATGGCTTTTATGAAGTACCCATTGATCCATATCCTTATATCACCATGGAATAGATTTTTAAAAGGCGTATCTCTTCAAGATTTAGAAACTTATGTGTGTTACCTTCTGAGGATTTAGCATATATTGAGTTGTAATTGAATGTGTATCTCTTCAAGATTTAGAAACTTATGTGTGTTATCTTCAGAGGATTTAGCATGCTGTAAAATAAAAGGTTAGAACAAAAATGCAATAATATAGAATGAGGGAGACAGTATATATGCCCCCCTCCTTAAGATGGAAAAATACATACTATTTTGACATGTTAAGGAAAGAAAAGAACAAGGATAAAGCCTTCTTCAAAAACAAGACAATATCCATAGACAACACCCAGTCCAAGTGAAGAATGTCACAGCTCATATGAGGCCATGGAAGGGATGAATGCAAAGAGATATCATGCAAGAAGTGAAAAAGTATACCTTGTGAGGGATAGAACACTATTTAGTTTCAAAGGTGAGAGATTTATCAACCATGGAAGCCCAATGTCAAACAAAAAAATAGGTTATAATCAAGGACATAGATCCTCAATGCAAACCAAAATTTTCATGTATGATTGGATATCACATAATAGATAGATATTGCTTAACCAAGGGAAAAGTGGATCCCGAAAAGACAGAAAAGAAGGAGATGGTATCTTTGCCCCCCAAGCGTAGGAACAAGGATGAAAGGGGACCTATTATATCGGTCACAACACTATGCAAGACAACGAACCCCCAAGGATTAGGCTAACATTGTTTACATTATGTGGAGCTCCATAATAAGAACATAAATGTTATTTAGAGAAAATAGGATTGAAATACAAATCATTGCCACATGCTATATAAATAACTTTACTATCAATGAGATGCCTAATATTATAATGTAAAGTGTGACATTCATTAGTAGAGAGATCATGAAATCTATGATACAAACAAAAAGGAAGAGTCTTCGAGTGTGGACTATGTTTATTTTTATGTTTAGGTCTAGTAATCATCTTGGCACGAAGGAGTTTAGGGAAAATAACTTCTTGATCAAATTCCTTCATAGGTTCATCATGTTTTGAAGTGTTATCTGAGATGTTGTTAACATTAATGTGTTGTTGAGGATTAAATCCCAATCCATAAGAATTCTCATACCCCCCATTCTGTAAGGGCATTTGAATTCCATGTTTATGCTTACCACATCCTTGACCATGGAATCCGTGTTTAACTAGTAAATGATAACCAGGACCATAACAAGAAGCCATATTAGAAGGAGTCAATGGAGCTTCTATGGTCACTATGTCATCATTAGTAGGTTTGATAGATTCATAGTGGGTAGAAGCAGTGAAAAAGTAATGACAAAGGGCATTAGAAGTAGAAGAAAAATATTTTTGTTCAAACTCTCTTTGTTGCTTCATAAAATCAAGATTAAAAATCTAATACTCTCCAATAAAGGTAGGATTAAAATCAAAGTTTCCCCAATCATCTCCATGAAGAGCATTAGTGGAAGAAGGACTACTATTAGGAATAGGAATATTTTGGATTTGAATATTCGAACAAGGATTTGGCACATCATCCACATGAAGTGTATACACCATGTTGTTGTGATTAAACTTGACTTTATGGTGAAGGGTGGAAGGAACAACATGCATCTCATGAAACCAAGGTCTACCCAAAAAGAGGTTATAATTAAAAGGTCTAGGAGTGACATGAAAAGGATTATTTAGGATGACCAGACCTGCTTTGATAGGTAAGGTAATGATGCCCAAAGTATTCTTATCAATGTTATCAAAGCCACATATAGGAGCATTGTCAAGTTGAATAGTTGGAAGATCAACTTTAATCTCTTTGAGCATGTCCATGCTACAAATATTAATCCCATGTCCATTATCAATCAAGGTCGTATGAATGATACTCTTATTGATAGTAACAACAACCATAATAGCATCATATTGATTATGTACTTCTTTAGAAGGCAAATCCTTTTGAGTAAATACAATGTCAGGAGGACCAGTGGTAGCGTGCATGCACTGTAAGAAGGAATTGATTTTCTCTTAATTACCACATAGACTGGGAAGCATTTCTAGAGATTTTTGCAAGGCTTCATGGTAGGTAGGTGAAGTTTGAAGAAGCTCCCATAAAGAAATCTTTGTGGGGTTATTGCGCAATTGGTTTATCAAATCATACTCCTTGATAGGAAGACATGGTGGAGGAGGAAGAATGGGTTGAGAAGGTGGTAAAGAAGTAGGAACCACTGGATTAGGTTGAGGGTTATTCCTTGTATGATAAGTATGTGAAACATAATCTGTGTTATCAAATAAATCCAAAGGATCTCTAGGTTTACCCTTGATAGTAATGTGAGGACAACCTTTAATAGTCAACAAGGGTTTTGGATAAAACCATGTTAGTTGTCTCAACACTACAAATAGGTTCATGATAAGGAAGCAAAGAATACATCCTAGGAGGAGATGAGGTAGGATCTTGAATCTCCATAAGATCATCACTAAGAGGGAGCGCATTAAGGGAATTTATATCATTCCCCTATAATGCCTCATCACTAGAAGGTATCCCAAATGGAGGTAAAGCATCTATAATGTTTTCTTCTTTCTCTAAAATGTGTTAGGAATAAGGTGTCTCAACCTTGTATATTTCCTTACATTTGATATTATTTGTTTTGTATTCAATTATTTTCAAATAATGTATTTAAGTTTGATATCCGTTCTATCATTTAGTTGAGTGGACATGTTGTATTTTCACTCCACTTGGAAGATGACAAGGATGATCAAACTTGGTCTAGGTGAATAGAGGTTATTTGCCAAATGTCGACACTTTGGACAATGTGTAAGGTAATCATGAATGAAATAGTTATGATGGATTCCTATGACAGTCATTAATAATTGTAAGAGCTAATTGTGAAAGATTCGATGATAGGTGAAGACATGCAAGACATGTGGCAACTGATTATGTTGACTACTGTACACTCTTTTGTAATGTGTGGGGTTCAAAAAAAAAATTTTGGGTTCCTATTTTTTTGGAGAATGGTAAAACCCTAATACGGTTATCTTTGGAAGTAGCCCTAAAAAGGGAAGCACATGATATAAGAATTTCTGGGTTGCAAATCACAGAGTGAAGTTAGTGTATTTTTGGAATGTTGTTATGCTGCCAGATTTGTCTTCAAGTGTCGATTATCTCCTAAAAGAACTTGCATTGCAAGTTTAAACAATAATAGTTTTGATTAATACATTGTACAGGTTTTGGAGTGCTAGGGTTTTTTACCAAAAGGTTTACCCCAGGTTAAATCATAGTTTCATTCTCATTTTTCTATGTATGCATGTTATTGTATTATCATTCTATAATTGATAAGGGTTAAATCTGAATTTGCACGATCCTCTTCTTGAGAGTTTAGCGCAGGGAACTATTTTCCACAACTTAGTTTCCTTTCAGTTGGTATCAGATCCTAGCCAGTTTTGGTTCTATTTGTTAAGGTACATATTTTTTGAGATAATCTCCATTTCAGTGGGAGTATTGTTGCAGAGTATTCATAACCTTATTGCAGGAAGAGATAGCAGGTTCTTTATACAGTAGAATGGAGGTGGAAAAGTTTAGTGGCACAAAATTTGAGTTGTGGAAACTCAAGATGGAAGACATACTTGTAGAATGTGATGTATGGGAGGTGGTTGCAAATGATATCAAACCAGTAAACATGCCTCAAGAAGATTAGGATCTCAAGGATCATAAAGCTAAGGGTCTAATTAGACTCTGTCTAGCAGATTCTATTCCCTTGAATGTTCTCAAGGAGAAGAACGTAAACAAATTGTGGACATGGCTTGGGTCTGTGTATCAGGCCAAGTCCTTGGTGAACAGATTGTTCCTGAGAAAGAAGCTATATTCTCTAAGAATGGAGGAAGGAGGATCCTTTGCAAATCACATGAACAAATTTAACATGTTGATTGCATAGTTGACATCAACCAGTGTCAAGTTGGAGGAGGAGGATCGATGTATGACCCTTCTATATTCCTTCCTAGATTCATGGGACCATCTTGTGATGGCCCTTGGGAGTACTATTTTCACTTTCCAAATGGATGATGTGGTTTCTTTTTTGTTATCTGAGGAGATGCAAAGAAAGACCTCTGATTTAACCAAGGAAGCCCTTGCTGTTCATGGTAGATCCAAAGACAGAGGAAAGAAAAATGAAAAGAAGTCTAAAAAGGGTAGATCCAAATCTGTGGGAAATATAAGACTCCTGGAGAGTCTAAGGAAACATGTTGGAACTGTGGTAATTCTGGGAACTTCCATAAGGACTACAAAGAGACAAAGAAGAAGAAGAAAATTCAAGATTTAGATTCTAAAAAATCTCAAGAATATGGCGATGCTTTTGTCGTAGCCTTGGACACCCATGCATCTGATGATATGTGGCTGATTGACTTGGGTGCTTCTTTTCACATGACCTCTCATCGAAGTTGGTTATCAAATTATGAGGAGTTTGATGGTGGAAAGGTGTACCTCGGTAATGATTCTCACCTAGAGATAGTTAGATGAGGAAGAGTCACTATCAGATTCCATGATGGACGAGTAAAGGGCATCAACGGGGTAATGCACATCCTAGGTTTGGCATGAAAACCTGTTATCTATAAGCATGCTGAATGATGCAAGTGTGCAAGTTGTTTTTTCAAACGATGGATGCAAGATGATTAGAGGAGCTATGGTGCTCGCAAAAGGTACTAGGAGAGGCACCTTGTTTAAGTTGGATGCTTGCACTTCATAGTGCAATATTTCTTCTATCTCAAGGAAGAGAGTAGCAGTCACTTCATATCCACCATCTGAACCAGCAATGAATAAGTCTATGGTAATGGGTTCCAATGGTAGTGCAGCAAGTGTACCTAAGGGTGCTAACACTTTGGAAGGAAAAATTCCTACAGAAAAGACAATGTTGTGGCATATGATATTTGGCTACATTGGTGAGAAGGGTCTCAGAACCATGAAAAATAAAAACCTCATTAAGGGGATAAATGATTGTAATCTTGAGTTTGACTTCTACGAACACTATGTTTATAGTAAGCAAAATCCTATTCAATTTTACTCCAGTTCTCAGAAGTCTTCTAGTATTTTAGATCTTATCCATTCGGATTTGTTTGGTCTTGTTAAAGTTCCTTCACTCTCCAAATCTATATATTTTGTATCTTTATAGATGATTATAGTAGAAGGACATGGATTTACTTCCTTAAAAGCAAGACACAAGTTTTCAGTTGGTTCAAGGAATTTAAAGCTCTTGTAGAGAATCAAACTGGTAAAAGAATTGAGTGTGTGAGAACTGACAATGGTGGTGAGTTTTGTTCGGTAGAGTTTAAATAGTTCTGTAAAGAATGAGGGATCAAGAGGCATAAGACAACTCCTTATACCCCACATAAAAATGGATTTGCAGAAAGAATGAACATGAAACTGATGGAGAAGGCTAGGAGTATGTTTAGTGGAGCTGGCCTCAAACAAAGGTTTTGGGCTGAAGTTGTGGCCACTGCTTGCTATCTAGTTAACAGATCTCCTACATCAACTCTTGTTGGTACGACACCCATGTAGGTGTGGTATGGTAAGAATACTTCAGTTAGACATCTCCATGTTTTTGGTTGTGAAGCTTATACACATGTGCCTAAGGAGAGAAGATCTAAGTTGGAAAGCAAGGATGTAAAATGTATCTTCATCGGCTACATTTTTGGTGTGAAAGGATACAAGCTTTGGGATCTTTTGATTGGTAAGGTCTTGTATAGTAGAAATATTATTTTTAGAGATCTAACACCTTCTCCTATTGTGCTATAGCAAGATGAAAAAGAAATGAAAGAAGATGTTGTTCAGTTGCCTCCTACCCCTGAGAAGACTGAACAGAGAGACCGTGATGCATCTAATGATGAGGAGAGCTCTAGAAGCTCAGAAAATTTAGAAGAAGAGGTAGAAAAACCTCAACCTTAGCCCTTGAGGAGATCCACAAGAGAAAGAAAGCAACCAGAGAGGTTTGGATTTTCTATGTTAGATTCTAGTTGTGCTTATGCCTTGATTACAAACACCGATGAGCTTATATCTGTGAAAGTGGATGTAGGTATGGAAGATGCAGGTTCCTGGATTGAGGCCATGGATGATGAGATGGCTTCATTGGAGAAGAAAAAAACTTGGGAGCTAGTACCTTTTCCTAAAGGATGGAAACCTGTTGGAAGCAAATGGGTGTTTAAGAAGAAATTTTGTACAGATGGCAGTGTTGAGAGGTACAAGGCCAGATTGGTTGCAAAGGGATATTCATAGGTGGAGGGAATTGATTATGGTGAAATATTCTCTCCTGTTTCAAAGCTTACATCCATTAGATTTATGTTATCTCTAGCAGCATCGTATGATTTAGAGATAGAATAGATGGATGTGAAGAGAACTTTCCTTCATGGTGATTTGGAGGAAGAGATCTATATGTCACAGCCTAAGCACTATATTCAGAAAGGTAAATATTCTTTGGTTTGTAGATTAAAGAAGTCTCTGTATGGTTTGAAACAATCTCCTAGGATGTGGTGCCTTAAATTTGATGCCTTTGTGTTGTTGATTGGTTTTCTGAGATCAAAATTAGATCATTATGTTTATTCCAAAGTTGACAATGATCGCCTTCTTATTATTGCATTATATGTTGATGATATGTTGTTGATTGGGAAGGGTATGGGTATGATTTCTGATTTGAAGTATTAGTTGTCAACACAGTTTGAGATGAAAGATCTAGGGGTAGCCAGGTATATTTTGGGAATAGAAATAAGCAGAGATAGATCTAACAAAGGGAATAGAAATAATCAGAGATAGATCTAACAAAAAACTTTGGTTGAGTCAGAGTAAGTAGGTGAAGTATGTGTTGGACACGTTTAGCATGGTAGATTGCAGACCATTATGTGTTCCTATTTCTATGGGAACAAAGTTATTTGTGGATGATTTTCCAAAATCTCCTAGTGAGGTGGGGGACATAAGCAAAGTACCTTATGCGAGTGCAGTTGGAAGCCTTATGTATGCTATGGTTTGTACTAGACCAGAAATTGCCCAAGCAGTGGGAGTCCTGAGTCAGTTTATGGCTAAACCTGGATGGGTACATTGGGATGCAGTTAAGAGAGTGTTCAGATATTTGAAGGGTACATTAGAGTATTCCATATGCTATCATGGAAACTCTTCTGGAACTCCACATTCAGGTTGTATTCCTGGTTTTGTGGATTCAAATTGGGAAGGTGACATTGAAATAAGGAGATCCACCAATGCCTATGTGTTCACTATGTTTGGTGGTGCCATCAGTTGGATGAGTAAGTGAAAACCTATCGTCACTTTGTCCATGATAGAAGCAGAGTACATGGCAGCTACTCATGCTTGTAAGGAAGCCATTTGGCTTAAGAGACTATGTTCAGATGTTGGTGTTGATGCAGGACCGATTACATTTTTTTGTGACAGTCAGAGTGCTATTTGACTTGCGAAGAATCCAACTTTCCATGCCATAACCAAGCACATTGATGTGTGGTTTCACTTTGTGAGATATATGGTAGAGGATGGAAAGGTAAGTTTGGAGAAGGTAGATACAGTAAAGAATGTTGCGGATGCATTGACAAAACTTGTCGGCACAGAGAATTTCAGATGGTGTTCGGAGTCTATGGGCCTCTCGGCCTATAGAAGTTAAATCCTATTATTTCCTTTGGATCTTACAAGGTGTTTGACAAGTGGTAGAATGTTAGGAATAAGGTGTCTCAACCTTGTATATTTGCTTACATTTGATATTATTTGTTTTGTATTTAATTGTTTGCAAATAATGTATTTAAGTTTGATATCCTTTCTGTCATTTAGTTGAGTGGACATGTTGTGCTTTCAATCCACTTGGAAGATGACAAGGATGATCAAACTTGGTCTAGATGAATAGAGGTTATTTTCCAAATGTCGACACTTTGGACAATGTGTAAGGTAATCATGACTGAAATAGTTATGATAGATTCCTATGACGGTCATTAATATTTGTAAGAGCTAATTGTGAAAGATTTGATGACAGGTGAAGACATGTGGCAACTGATTATGTTGACTACTGTACACTCTTCTACAATGTGTGGGGTTCCTATTTTTCTAGAGAATGGTAAAACCCTAATATGGTTATCTTTGGAAGTTGCCCTAAAAAGGGAAGCACATGATATAAGCATTTCTGGGTTGCAAATCATAGAGTGAAGTTAGTGTATTTTTGGAATGTTTTTATGCTACTGGATTTGTCTTCAAGTGTTACTTATCTCCTGAAAGAACTTTCATTGTAAGTGTATTGTAGACAACAATAGTTTTGATTAATACATTTTGCAGGTTTTCGAGTGCTGGGGTTTTTTACCGAAAGGTTTTCCCTTGGATAAATCATTGTGTCATTCTCATTTTTCCATGTATGCATGTTATTGTATTATCATTCTATAATTAATAAGGGTTAAATATGAATTTTCACAATCCTCTTCTCGAGAGTTTAGCGTGGGGAACTATTTTCTGTACACTTAGTTTCCTTTCAAAATTTCTGCGTAAGGGGAGTGTGTTTTAGAAAAAAGAGTCACTATCATGTATGAATATGTCATCCATTAATAAGTCACCCTCTTGTATCAATTAATCTTCATGAGGAGGGGAGAAATAAATGTCTTTATCCAAGGGTTCATCCCAAAAAGTAGAATCATCCATAATGGCTTCATGAGGAAGAGAGTAATCAACGTACAAATACAAAGGTTCATCCCAAATAGGAGGATTATCATATGTATCAATAAAGCACCTTGTAGGAGCACCATAAATAACCAAAGATTGATCCCTAAAGGGGAAAGAAGGTAAATTATATTCTAAAGTAGGCTCATAGAAAAGACATATATTAGGAGAAGGGATCAATCCTCAACTCACCTCCATAAAGAGAAAGATTAAAGTCATCTGCTTGCTCTAATATATTCTTACAAGGTAATAAAAGAGAGGACAAAGCAACATCACATGCACTAAATGAAGTCTTTGTAGGTGTATAAATGTTGTAAATAGTGAAACATGAAGGTTACCATGCACACACCCTATGGTAAAGGTCAATTTGAGAGGTTGTAGAGGAGGATGAAATAGGAATAGGATCAATGAAGATCTTATTCAAAAAAATTTCATCCTCAATTCCATGTACCTTATTAGGGGATCTATCCTCTTTCACAAAAAAAGCCTCATCAAAGTATTCAAAACAAAAATCATACATATTGAACACAAAGTAACATTATAAGCATGAAAAATGTAAATGTTTTTGTATTTTTAAAGAAATGTGTGATTTTTTTTGAAATTTTGAAATATAAATGCAATATCATAAAAGAAATCTAATTTTATATGCATGTAAGATCTAATATAAAATGAAAATCTAACACCAAAAAGAAAGAGTTGTCTATCGCGGGTTCACCAAAATGTAAATAAGAAAATGGATGTCACTAGATAGGGTGTTGAACAATGGAGGTTTGCACATAAATGAAACCCTATGCCTCCATTAATCCTCTTACATTTAATTCTAATTGATAAGGGGTATAAATCTGGAAATGTTTGCAAAGGAAAATGGAATAAAATACATACCTCTGAAAAAGAATTTGCGAAAAACCCTGTCACACAATCTCAGAAACTGTTGATTTCTGCAAGCTTGAATAGAAACGCAGAGACAAACAAAACCCACAAGTAATTTTCCAATTTGGGTTAGTTCCAATTTTGACGCTCAATTCAATGTCAAATTTGACCTAGAATATCTGATTCTGACCTAGAAATGAAGGTTGAATTTGACCCAGAATAGAAAGTTGACTTTGACCTGAACAGTCTGATAGAAAATCTATTTCCAGATCTAGGAAGTTTACCAAAAAGGGTATCCAGATCTGCACTTTAATCCACTGTTCCAAACCTGTACCTACAATAAAAATGGATTTGTTTGTTGGGGGGAGGGGTTTGCCTTGGCCAAATCCTAGTTTTGGAATTAACCTTAAAGTATAATTGAAATTGCATAAATAATAAAAAGTAAATGAACAAATTCACCTTGCTTGTATAGAAACGCTTGTGGCAGATTTGAATCCTTGGATCGACAAGTATGTATGCACCAAATGGATGTAGAATATAGAATGTGGGATGTAGGATGTCTCAAATCAATTTCTTTTAGATCTTCAACACCAATCTTGAATAGATCTTGGAAGAAGAAAAGTCTTGGAGGAATATGGATGGAGAAATCATCAACAAGAGGGCTCCATAGAGCTTGAATCCTTCAATGGCTACCAATGAATCTCCTTTATGAATTGAGTGCTTGACATTTCTTGAATTCTTGGATGCTTGAGAGTAGATGAATGCTTCAATGGATATTTACCTTGCTTCAAATATTTCTTATTTATACTTAGATTTCACTTCTTAAGTCTTAGAGAAAATGAGAGAGAAAACTTCCTTATATACCAATCTAGGGCACAATATTCTAGAGAAGCCTACATAGGATAATTAAATTTCTGTTAGACCTATACCTCTAGAAATGGACCTATATTAAATATACTTTAAGAGTTATCATTTTGGAACCCAAAAGAGCCGACCCAGAAGCAGGAAATGAACTTTTTTGAAGCCTGACATCTGGAAACCCCATAAACTTGAAATCTGGACCCTAGGTCAGAGTCAAGGTAGATTCTAACCTAGGTAGAGGTCGAGGTATACCTTAACCTAGGTCAAGGTTGATGTCAACCTTGACCTAGAAAGGTCAATTTTGACCTTGAGGTCAAAAATATCAGTTTTGCAATTTAGGATGCCAGAAACAGGCTGGAGAAAAGTGGGAAATGGGGAAGAATAGGGGGGAAAGCTAGATCCAAGTCAGAGACCCATTCAAGGTTCTTGAAATGACCCCAAACCACTTAATCAGAGAGCTAAACAAGTCTATAATGGAAGTTCTTCCATTTTATGACTATATATTTAGCCCCCACTTTAGCAAAAGTATGGACTCGATGCAAACTCTTGCCAGTAAAGGAGATCATGAAGAAAAGATAATCTTATTGAAGTCAAAAGGGAAAAAGGAATCCTCATGCCCCTAGGGACTCAAGTATTTTTCAATCCTAAGATTACAATAAGAGAGACATCAACAGTCAAAGAGAAAGAGAGAGAGATAGGAGTTGTTAGATCACCCAGTAAGATGTGTGTATCTCATTGTGGACCACAAAAAGGAGAGGATGGCCCACCAAGAAAGCAATTGATAGTCACCCCATAAAGTTGTGTGCCTTCTGGCAGATTTTTGCATGTATGTAGTGCATCTTTAGATGGATTTTATAAAGTACCCATGGATCCATATCCTTATATCACCATGGAATACATTTGTAAAATGCATATCTCTTCAGGATTTAGCAACTTATGTGCACTACCTTCTGATGATTTATCATATTGAATTATAATTGAATGCGTATCTCTTCATGATTTAGCAACTTATGTGGGTTACCTTCAAAGGATTTAGCATGCTGCAAAACAAAAGGTTAGAAAAAAAATGCAATAATATAGAACGAGGGAGGATGTATATATGCCCCCCTCCTTAAGATGGAAAAATACATACTATTTTGACATGTTAAGGAAAGAAAAGTACAAGGATAAAGCCTTCTTCAACTACAAGACAATATCCATAGACAACACCTAGTCCAAGCCAAGAAGGTCACAACTCTTATGAGGCCATGGAAGGGACGAATGCAAAGAGATATCATGAAAGAAGTGAAAAAGTAACCCTTGTGAGGCATAGCACAGTATTCAGTTTCAAAGGTTAGAGATTTATCAACCATGGAAACCCAATGTCAAACAAGAAAATGGGTTATAATCAAGGACATAGATCCTCAATTCAAACCCAAAATTTCATGTATGATTGGATATCATATAATAGACAGATACTGCTTAACCAAGGGAAAAGTGTATCCTGGAAAGACAAAAAAGAAGGAGATGGCATCCTTGCCCCCTAAGAGTAGGAACAAGGATGAATGGGGACCTATTATATTTCTCACAAAACTATGCAAGACAACGATTCCCCAAGGATTATGCCTACATTGTTTACATAATGTGGAGCTCCATAATAGAAACATAAATGTTATTTAGAGAAAACAAGATTGAAATACAACTCATTGCCACATGCTATATAAATAACTTTACTATCAATGAGCTGCCTAATCTTATAATGTAAAGCATGACACTCATTAGTAGAGTGATCATGAAATCTATCATACAAACAAAAAGGAAGAGTCTTCAAGTGTAGACTACATTTATTTTTGTGTTTAGGTCTAGTAATCATCTTGGCACGAAGGAGTTTAGGAAAAAGAACTTCTTGATCAAATTCCTTCATAGGTTCATCATGTTTTGAAGTGTTATCTGAGATGTTGTTAACATTGATGTATCATTGATGATTAAATCCCAATCCATAAGAATGTTCATGCCCCCCATTCTATAAGGGCATTTAAATTCCATGTTTATGCTTACCACATCCTTGACCATAGAATCCTTGTTTAACTAGTAAATGATAACTAGGACCATAACAAGAAGCCATATTAGAAGGATTCAATGTTACTTTAGTAGTCACTATGTCATCATTAGCAGGTTTGACAGATTCATAGTGGGTAGAAGCAGCGAAAAAGTTATTACAAAGGGAATTAGAAGTAGAAGAAAAAGCTCATTGTTCAAACTCTCTTTGTTGCTTCATAAAATCAAGATTAGAAATCTAATACTCTCCAATAAAGGTAGGATTAAAATCAAATTTTCCCCAATCATCTGCAGGAAAAGCATTAAAGGAAGAAGGATTACTATTAGGAATAGGAATATTGTGGGTTTGAATATTCAAACAAGGATTTGGCTCTTCATCCGCATGAAGTGTATAACCCATGTTGTTGTGAATAAACTTGACTTTACAATGAAGGGTGAAAGAAACAACATGCATCTCATGCAACCAAGGTCTACCCAAAAGGAGGTTATAATTAAGAGGTCTAGGAATAAAATGAAAATGAGTATTTAGGATGACCATACCTACTTTGATAGGTAAGGTAATGATTCCCAAAGTGTTCTTATCAATGTTATCAAATCCACGTATAGGAGCATTGTTAGGTTGAATAGTTGAAAGAACAGTTTTAATCACTTTGAGCATGTCCATGCTACAAATATAAAGCCCAGATCCATTATCAATCAAGGTCCTACAAATGATACTCTTATTGATAGTAAAAACAACCATAAGAGCATCATATTGATTATGTACTTCTTTAGAAGGTAAATCCTTTTGAGTAAATACAATGTGATCAGGAGGACTTAGGGTAGCATGCATGCACTATAAGAAGGCATTGATGTTCTCTCAATTACCAGGTAGAGTGGGAAGAGTTTCTATAGATTTTTGCAAGGCTTCATGGTAGGTAGGTGAAGTTTGAAGAAGCTCCCATAAAGAAATCTTAGCAGGGTTATTGCGCAATTGGTTTATCAAATCATACTCCTTTCTAGGAAGACAGGGTGGAGGAGGAAGAATGGGTTAAGAAGGTGGTAAAGAAGTAGGAACCACTGGCTTAGGTTGATGGTTATTCCTTGTATGATAAGCATGTGAAATGAAATCCGTGTTATCAAGGAAATACAAAGGATCTCTAGGTTTACCCTTGATAGTAATGCGAGGACAACCTTTAATAGTCAACAAGGGTTTTGGATAAACCATGTTAGTTGTCTCAACACTACAAGCAGGTTCACAAGAAGGAAAAAAAGAATACATCCTAGGAGGAGATGATGTAGGATCTTGATTCTACATAAGATCATCACTAAGAGGGAGAGCATTAAGGGAATTCATATCATTCTCCGCTAATGCCTCATCGCTAGAAGGAATCCCAAATGGAGGTAAAGCATCTATAATGTTTTCTTCTTTCTCTAAAATGTATGAATAAGGGGAGTGTGTTTTAGAAAAAGAGTCACCATCATGTATGAATATTTCATCCATTAATAAATCACCCTCTTGTATCAATGAATCTTCACAAGGATGGGAGAAATAAATGTCTTTATCCAAGGGTTCATCCCAAAAAGTAGAATCATCCATAATGGCTTCATGAGGAAGAGAGTAATCAACATCCAAATCCAAAGGTTCATCCCAAATAGGAGGATTATCATCCCTATCAATAAAGCACCTTGTAGGAGAGCCATAAATTACTAAAGCTTGATCCCTAAAGGGGAAAGAAGGTAAATTATATTCTAAATTTGGCTCATAGAAAAGACATATATTAGGAGAAGGATCAATCCTCAACTCATCTCCATAAAGAGAAAGATTAAAGTCATCTGCTTGCTCTAATATATCCTTACAAGGTAATACAAGAGAGAACAAAGAAATATCACACACACTAAATGAAGTCTTTGTAGGTGTATCAATGTTGTAAATAGTGAAAAATGAAGGTAATCATGCACACAACCTATGGTAAAGGTCAATTGGAGAGGTTGTAGAGGAGGATGAAATAGGAATAGGATCAATAGAGATCTTATTCAAACATTTTTCATCCTCACTTCCATGTACCTTATTAGGGGATCTATCCTCTTTCGCAAAAAAAGCCTCATCAAAGTATTCAAAACAAAAACCATACATATTGAACACAAAGTAACATTACAAGCATGAAAAATGTAAATGTTTTTGTATTTTTAAAGTAATTTGTGATATTTTTTAAAATTTTGAAATAGAAATGCAAGAGCATAAAAGAAATCTATTTTTTATATGCATGTAAGATCTAACATAAAATGCAAATCTAACACTAAAAGAAAGAATTGTCTATCGCGGGTTCACCAAAATGTAAAGAAGAAAATGGATGTCTCTAGATAGAGTTTTGAACAATGGAGATTTGCACATAAATGAAACCCTATGCCTCCATTAATCCTCTTGCATTTAATTGTAATTGATAAGGGGTGTAAATATGGAAATGTTTGCAAAGGAAAATGGAATAAAATACATACCTCTGAAAAAGAATCTGCTGAAAAACCTGTCAGACAGTCTCAGAAATGATTGATTTATGCAATTTTAAACCAAAACTGTGAGATTTACAAAACCCAGAAATCCTTTTCTGATCTGGCTCAGTTCTGACTTTGAACCTCAAGTCATTGTTAACCTTGACCTAGAATTTCCAATTCTGACCTAGAGAGAAATGTCAATTCTGACCCAGAAATGAAGGTTGACTTTGACCCAAAATAGAAAGTTGACTTTGACCTGAACAGTCTGACAGCAAATCTATTTCTGAATCTAGGAATTTTTCCGAAAAGGGTACCCAGATCTGCACTTTAATTCTCTATTTTGAACCTGTACCTGCAAGAAAAATGGATTTGTTTGTTGGGGGGAGGGGTTTGCCTTGGTCAAACCCTAGTTTTGGAATTAACCTCAAAGTATAATTAAAATTGCATAAATAAAACAAAGTAAATGAACAAATTCACCTTGCTTGTATAGAAACCCTTTTAGTGGATTTGAATCCGTGGATCCACAAGTATGTGTGAACCAAATGGATGTAGAATGTAGAATTTCGGATGTAGGATATCTCAAATCAATTGCTTGTAGATCTTCAACAACAATCCTTAATGGATCTTGGAAGAGGAAAATTCTTAGAGGAATATGGATGGAGAAATCTTCAACAAGAGGGCTCCATAGAGCTTGAATCCTTCAATGGCTACCAATGGATCTCCTTGATTAATTGATTTCTTGAAAGTGCTTGAATGCTTGGATGCTTGAGAGTAGATGAATGCTTTAATGTATATTTAGCTTGCTTCAAATATTGCTTCTTCACACTTAGATTTCACTTCTTAGGTCTTAGAGAAAATGAGAGGAGAAAGCTTCCTTATATACCAATCTAGGACAATATTCTAGAGAGGCCTACATAGGATAATTAAATACCAATTAGACCTATACCTCTATAAGTGGACCTATATTAAATATAATTTAAGAGTCATCATTTCGGAACCCAAAACAACTGACCTGGAAGCGGGAAATGAACTTTTCTGAAGCCCGACATCTGGAAACCCCAAAAACCTTATATCTAGACCTTGAGTTAGAATCAAGGTTGATTCTGACCTAGGTCAAGGTCGAGGTTGACCCTGATCACCTAGGTCAAGGTTGAGGTCGATCTTGACCCAGAAAGGTCGATTTTGACCCTGATGTCAAAAATCTCAGTTTTGCAATTTAGGATGCCAAAAACAGGCCAGAGAAAAGTGGGAAATGGGGCAGAATAGGGGGGAAAGCTAGATCCAAGTAAGATACCCATTCAAAACATTTGACATGACCCAAAACCACTTACTCGGAGGGATAAACTAGTATACAATGGAAGTGCTTCCAATTTCTAACTATACAAGTAGGTATTAGATAGTTTTATGTCTTATTAATAATGTTAGGATAGGTAACAGGTCCTAAGGGTCCTATTTCATCTTATTAGGTCTAAATGGTGGACTATTACATCTTATTAGGTGGACTATTAGGTCTTAATTGGTCCTAATTGATCTTAATAAGTCCTATTAGGTCTTAAGGGTCCTATTAGGTCTTATTAACTTGCATACTAGGTCTTAATAGGTCTTATAGGTCCTATTAGGTATTATTGGTCCTATTAGATCCTAATCTAGGTCTTATAGGTTCTATTAGGTCTTAAATTAGTCCTATTAGGTCTTAAGTGGTCTTATTGGGTCTTAAGGGTCTTATTAGTTCCTATTGTGTCTTAATTAGTCTTAATTCGTCAAGTAATAGGTCCTAATTGATTTTATTAGTCACATGTTAGGTCTTCATTCCATATTTAATAGGTCTTAAGGGTCATATTAGGTCTTATTAGTAGGTATTAGATCTTATTAGGTCTTGTGTGTGTGTGTGTGTGTGTGTGTGTGTGTGTGTGTGTGTGTGTGTGTGTGTGAGAGAGAGAGAGAGAGA
>MU223281.1:1477544-1522741 GCA_018584345.1 Thuja plicata | reverse complement strand
GTCTTGTGTGTGTGTGTGTGTGTGTGTGTGTGTGTGTGTGTGTGTGTGTGTGTGTGTGAGAGAGAGAGAGAGAGAGAGAGAGAGAGAGATTATTGTTTATTTTCTAGACCTAGGGTTTACAATTTTGTTTTCAGTTGTGTCTTGGTTTACATTTTTGTTTTGTACCTAGGGTTTCTTATTTCAGTTGTGTTTAGGTTTAGGTTTAGGTTTTCTACCTAGGATTTTAAGTTTTGAAAGACTTATTGTTTTCTACAATAATTTACAAAGTAAAATAAAACTAAACATAATGTAATTTACTATAATCCTATTAAAAAACAAACTTCAAACATTAAACATAATACGTATTGAACATTAAATATTAAACTAGTTCTGAGAGAGAGAGAGAGAGAGAGAGAGAGAGTTTATTGTTTATTTTCTAGACCTAGGGTTTACAAATTTGTTTTCAGTTGTGTCTAGGTTTACATTTGTGTTTTCTACCTACGGTTTACAATCTTGTTTCAGTTGTGTTTAGGTTTAGGTTTTATTTTTCTTTCTAGGGTTTCTTGTTTTAGTTGTGGTTAGGTTTAGGTTTTAGTTTTCTACCTAGGATTAAATAAGTTTTGAAAGTTTTTTTTTCTTCTACAATAATTTACAAATTAAATTAAAATAAAACTAAACATAACAATTTATTTTAATCCTATTAAAAAAAATTTAAACATTAAAAAGTAAACAGAATACATTTTTTAACATTAAACTAATTAAAAACAATAATAAATTATAATTTTAATGAAAATAATAATAAAAAAACAAATTAAAAATAATGATATGTACCTGGACTCTGAAAAACAACAGTAATGGGGTCAGCGGTAGCTCTCAAAATGGGCACCTATTTTGGCCTGGGCACTCGAACCAAAAATGGGTGCCCATTTTATATTTACGGCTCGAGCACCCAAAGCATAATGGGCACACATTTCTAAAAACACCGGTGCCCATTTTGGTTTGCCAAATTTTTTTGGCCGCAGGCTTCTGCGGAATTGGCACCCAACTTCATGCATGCACCCTAATATAGATTTTCTTCATCTTAGGATCTATAAGGCGATAGGCCTTAGATTCAGTACTATATCCAAGAAGAATACATTGCAATGATTTTTCATCTAGTTTCTTCCTCTTTTGGTGAGGAATGTGCTTATAGGCAATGCATCCAAACACAAGAATATGAAAGATAGAAGGCTTTACCCTTATCCATGTTTCTTCTAGAGTGATACCATCAAGGGCTTTGGTTGGTACATGATTCAAAAGATAAATTTCTATGTGAATAGATTCAACCCAATATGCATGCTCTAGTTAAGAATCTTTCAACATACTACATACCATCTCCACGTTCATGTGATTTCTCCATTCAACAACTCCAAATTTTTTGAGGTGTGTATTATATAGTCAAGTGACGCTGAATTACATTTTCCTTCGGGTACATGGAGAATTATGTGTTGGTGTATTCCCCCCTTGAGCTGAGCAGAGGAAATGAATGTAATGATTTGTGTCTTTCTCCACAAGAGCACAAAACTCTTTAAAGTAGGAAAAGACCTCATCTTTATGTTGCAACCAATATACCCACATTTTTCTAGTGTGATCACCAACAAAAAGATAAAAATACCTAAATCCATTATGAGAAGGTGTCATAGGGCCATAGAGATTGGTATGCACTAGCTGCAAGGGTTGGCTTGTATGATGTTCACTAGGATAGAAGGGTAGTTTGTGTTGTTTTCCAACAAGACAACTAGAACAAATGACACTTTACTTTGCAAGTGATGGAAGCCATTTGACCAAGTGTTTTTTTACTAAGTTTTAGCAAGTATTCCTCAAATGACCAAATCTAAGATGCCAAAGCATAGAAAGATCATTGTCCTTGGTCACTACATCCTAAAATTAACAATGTTATCAAGCCTAAAATTTCTACCATTCTCAGTAAAACCAGACAATTTTTTGTGTTTTTTGATTTATCTTTAATAAGATAGACCTTTTTATCCTGATTTGTATCAAATGCAATTCAAAGGTTATGATCAAGAATCTGATTAATAGAAAGAAATTTTTTTGTAAGTCTTAGAGCATACAAAACTCTAGTAAGCCTACAATGATGTAAGAAAAATTGTAAAGAGATGTCACAAATACCATTGATGTCATGGATATTATCATCTCCAAGAGTGATTGTACCATGATGAGGTTTAAATGTGAGAAACCACTACTTATGTTCAGTCATTGATGCAAGGTGGGCAGGGACAATAGGGGTCCAAGGCACTCCTAGCAATCCAAACCTCCTCACAGAACAACTCAAAAGTAACAACACAGAAAGGGAGAGAAGAAAATGCAAAAATTTATATTATTTCATCAAACTTATTACATGTCAGGCTGTAAGGCCTTCCCAATTTTGGCCATATACATTCAAATGTTTACAGAATAATCTTCATACATGTGAGGTCACAGACCTATGATCTGAATCTGCTGACACTATCTGCTATTTCCCAATTCATCATGCTAATCTAAGAGCAAAAACCAAATATATACAAGAGTCCACCAAAGAGGTTGGCACTCAGATCCTAAAGATCCAACATAGAAATAGAAACGACCTAGATTTAGGTCCATGCACATATCCCAATGAGAGTTCCCAATGTTAATTACACTATGGAAATTAAATGCAGAAGTCGGCCAGACGATCCAACTTCAAAAACACAACTCGGTAAGAAAGCTAACCGAGCTTGGAGACTAGTCGGTGAAAACCCACACAGTAGCCAAAAAACTACCGAGACCCATCGGTAAAGTAAGACAGAAACAAGTAATTGAGCCCAAGAAAAGAACAAACAAGTCTTCAATCGAGCGAGAAAAAGTAGTTAGCGAGCACTTTACCGAGCAGCCTCCAACAAGCTACTAAAGCAAAGCAAACATATTTTTGGTTGATCAGGATTACCAAAGAGCCCAAGATGCTCATGCATTAGACACGTGGGGTTAAAAGAAATGATTCTTTGAATCATGTGTTAGGTCCAACCTAAATTGAATCCAACTCAGATTGATAAATCCAAGATGAGTCCTCAATCAGTCTACTCTTCCATTTTATCAGATACTCCATGTAATTCTTTCCTCTTGTACTTTTGCCAATTCTATGTTTCAAAATCTTCTCAACTTCTTCCATTTATTTCTTAGGATAATCACTTGGCACTATCACTTCTTCATCAGGTTCATGATATTCATACAAGTATGAAATATTGAATATAGGTGATATATCCATGTCCTCAAGTAATTCTACTTCATATGCATTTCCACTGTCAAATCTTCTCAATATCTTGCAAGGATCAAATTTCTTCATTTTCAATTTTACCATATGTTCCAACAGGAAATCTTCCTTTCTTCAAATGAACCATAACTACACCACCAATTTCAAAAGTCTTATGTCTTCTTGATCTATCTGCATTATCCTTGTATTTCTGATTACTTTGCTCCAACTTATGTTTTGTACATCTTCATAAACTCAGTAAATTTCTCTCCTTCATCACTTCTCTTTTCTTCTCCAGCAATATCTCTTAATTCTAATATACCTCTCGGTTGTGTGCCCTGAACAATCTCAAAAGGTGTTTTTCCACTTCATATGCATTTCCACTATCAAATCTTCTCAATATCTTGCAAGGACCAAATTTCTTCATTTTTCAATTTACCGTATGTTCCAACTGGAAATCTTCCTTTCTTCAAATGAACCATAACCGCATCACCAATTTCAAAAGTCTTATCTCTTCTTCATCTATCTGCATTATCCTTGTATTTATGATTACTTTTCTCTAACTTATGTTTTACATCTTCATGCAATGTCTTCATAAAGTCAACAAATTTCTCTCCTTCATCACTTCTCTTTTCTTCTCCAACAATATCTCTTAAGTCTAATATACCTCTCGGTTGTGTGCCCTGAACAATCTCAAAAGGTGTTTTTCTAGTACTTCTATTCACTGAACTGTTATATGAAAACTCTGCTTGTGCCAACATCAAATCCCAATTACTTGGTGTGTCTCCAACTAAGCATCTCAACAGGTTACCCAAACTTCAGTTTACGACCCCTGTTTGTCCATTAGTGTGCAGATGAAATTCAGAACTATATTGTAACTCAGTTTCCAGCTTCTTCCAAAGTGTTTCCGAATAATAGTGAACAAACTTACTATCTCGGTGAGAGATGATACTCTTCAATAATCCATGCAATCTGACAATCTCCTTAAATAAAATATTTTCTATATGTATTACATTTGATGTTTTCTTACATGATATTTAATGTGTCATCTTAGAAAATTTATCCACAACCACAAATATGGAATCATTACCTCTTTTTGTCCTTGGTAAGCGAAGAGAAAAATCCATGCTGATATCACTCCAAGGTTTCTCAGGAACATAAATCAGTGTATACAATCCAGTATTTTGACTTACTCCTCTTGCAACTTGACAAACTCCACAAATTTTCACAAATTTATGAACATCCTTATACAACTGAGGCCAAAAATACATTTCCTTAAGAAAACTCAATGCCTTATGAATTCCAAAATGTCTAGCCAAACAACTACTATGTTTTTCCTTGATCAAATTAGTTCTCATTGATCCTCTCGGTATACACAACTGGATACCTTTGAATAACATATCTTCTTGAATGAAATAGTCTTCATACTTACTTGATTGATTTGGAATAGGTGCTCTACACACTCTCACTGCTCAGAAAAATTAGGGTCATTTTCATACAAATTCTTCATGTCATCAAAACCAAGAACCTCAATTCTCATTTCAGTCAACAAAGATCTTCTTCTACTCAACACATCAGCAACTCGATTAGAAACTCCACTCTTATGCTTTATAAAAAATATGAAAACTCTGCAAATACCTACCCATTTCATATGTCTTTGATTCAACTTATTCTGACAACCCAAATATTGTAAAGCCTTATGATCAGTATATACCACAAACTCACACGACATCAAATAATGTCTCCATTTCTTCCTACAGCTTGAAAAATAGCATAGAATTCTTGATCATAGACAGAATATTATCTTTTAGCATCATTCAAATTTTCACTAAAGAAAGCAATAGGTTTACCGTCTTGAGTCAACACAGCTCCTATTGCACTTCCACTTGCATCACATTCAACTTGAAATACATTATTGAAATCAGATAGGGCTAGAACAGGTAATTCAACAACCCTTTGTTTCAAAGTCTCAAAACTCTTATCAGCTCCATGTGTCTATTTGAATTCTCTTTTGTCTCCCCTCATTGTCTTAGTAATAGTATTACGAATAGAACTGAAATTTTTGATGAATTTTCTGTAAAAACTTGCCAATCCATGAAATGATCTTACCTCACTAACATTCTCGGGTGTAGGCCAACTAAGTATAGCTTCAACTTTCTCAGGATCCATTTTCAAATTATCAGCTAAAATCACAAAACCTAAATACACAAGTTCTTCTTTCATGAAGGAAAACTTATTCAAATTAATCAACAATTTTTCCTCTTTCAATCTCTGCAACACTTGTCTTATATGCATCAAATGCTCTTCTCTAGTCTTACTGAATATCAGAATATCATCCAAGTATACAATCACACATTTATTCAAGAGTTTAGATACAAAAATCCATTCATCAATCTCATAAATGTACTTGGTGCATTAGTTAAACCAAAAGGCATAACCAACCACTCCTATAAACCTTATTTTATCTTGAAATTAGTCTTCCATTCATCACCTTATCTTATTCTGATATGATGATATCCACTCTTCAAATCAATTTTGGTAAAATATTTTGATCCACTCAAACAGACCATTATATCATCCATCCTCGGTATAGGAAACCTATACTTAACTATTATCTTGTTTATTTCTCTTGAATTAGTACACATTCTCCTTTCTTTATTCTCCATTCTCCATTCTTCTTAGGTGCTAACACTGTTGGTACTGCACATGGACTCAAATTTTCTCTGATCAAACACTTGTTCAACAACTCATGAATTTATCAATTGAGTTCCTCATTTGCAGTCGGTGTCAATCGGTGTGGTGCCTTATTCGGAAAACTTGCTCTAGGAATCAAATCCATACAATGACTAATATCTCTCATCGATGGAAAGCCATTAGGTACATTATCTGAAATTGTCTCCTTGTACTCAGTAAGAAATTTATCAACTTCTACAGGAACCTTATCTTCTATATTCTTACTCAGTTTGTTAGGAATCAAAGCATAACAAATATCATTTCTTTTCAAATCCTTAATAAATTGTCTACATTCCATCAAACAAAATTTCACAGATGTACATATCTCATCAACAAATTCTTCAACCAAAAGTAAAAAAATTTGCTTCTTACCATAAACCCAAATAGTATATCTATTCACTCTTCCATCATGTATAGCATATCTATCATATTGCCAAGGTCTACCCAACAAAATATGACAACAATCCATCGACATAATATCACACAACACCTTATCATAATACTTCCCAATTTTCAGATTCACAAAATATTGTTCACTCGCAATTAATGTATGCTCATCCTTGATCCATGAAATCTGATAGGGCTTCAGATGCTTCAGTCTTTCCAAATGTAACTTTGTGGCCATCTCCTCAGATTCTGTTGACGGGGTTTTGCTGACCGGGTCCGCCAACAGTCATAAGTTTTCACCAGGTACCGGAGGTACCGGCCAACTCCACCTACAAAGGTTATTCGGGGAAGTTAGATTCCCCAAGCCTTCAAGCACCTGGGTGTCAGGTCACGATGGTGCGGGGCTCGGTAGGGAGAAGTGACTATTTTTGAGGGGGATAGCTGGTTTCTTCAACTCGCTCTATCTGGAGATTCAATGAGGTGAGGCTTCTCCTAACATTCTACACTTAGCAAATAAAATGAAAAAGATCCTACAGGGTTAGAAGTACTTCATCTAACTATAGTTATGCTTAGATGTTCAAGACATCAATAATGCTCTGATATACTGCACTAATACCGAAGAAATACACAACCATCAGCTAGTATTTTATTAGTAGCGAGGGAAAAGAGGTCATTAATCTATTTGACATATCAGAGAAGAAGACATAAAGAACATGAAACATAAAATACCATTAACTCAGAAGCATGAATGCTAACAACATCATTGTAAAGAATTCTTCCTTCTTCATTAATGTCTCTTCCAGCAAGCACTGGTGCGTGATACAATGGTGGCTCTAGGGGAGCGTATGTTGAAAATGGAATAATAGAGCATTGAGCTCTGTAGCTAGAATGAAAAGATCACCTTTCTATTACTGTGGACAACAAAATCATCAATTTCGCTGACCCTTGGAAATGGGTCGGTCTTACTATTTATACACATTTTCTTTTAACCCTAACCCTAACCCTATTTTTACATCATGTTTCAATAAAATACAATATCTGGGGGCCGGTACTACCTGTGCCACCCTACAAAAATACCTTGAGACGGAATAGGCCTAACATGCCAAAAGAATAAGACAAGAATATACAGCGAAAGAATCAGCCTCGAGAAGAGATCCAGGAAGGAGAAGGAAGAAATTAGATCCCTAGGGATTGAGGCTACATGCCTCATAAATGGGAAATGCGGCACCCTATCTCCAATGCGCCAGGTGTACCTCTGAAATGACGCCTTGAGAAGATCATCATGTCAAAAAACCAACTGTTGAGTTGATGCCCCCTTGATGTAGCCAACCACCTTCTGACAGCCTTTATTAACTGCTCCTGAAAGTGACCGGTCAGCCTCGGGGACCGGGACACAGATCACTTGAAAGAATAAAAAATTTGAGATCTGAGACTCCAGGATCCGGGAACCTACGTTCCCAAAAGAATAAAGAATACCAAATGTTTGGGGTTTTTCCCCGGCCTCCGAAAAAAACCTATGGTTGTTTGTTGTCATTGAAATCCTAGAGGAGGCAGGAGATGCCATCTTTGTTGATATCCTTCAGGCCAGCCCTTCGGTACTTAGCCACCTCAATTTGTTCCCCCAGGTCTGGAACATTCTCCTTAAATTCATCAGCTATTTTTTCCGCGTCGTGGCCACTAAGCACCATACGAGTTAATCTCGTCATTTGAGAACCATCAATTCCCTCTGGGGATTGATATCGGGACTTCATCATTTCATCAAAACTCCCCAAAACTGAATCCTCTGGCATGCATGTATCTGTATTGAGGGGTCAGCCCCGAAATTTTTTGTTACAAAAGACTTGTATAAATTGAACGAATATTTTACTGCATTGACCTTCTCCTGTAGAGTCCCCACCAGTTGCCTGGTTACCCCCAATGTGAGGTCAAGTATGGAGTGTTGGGTCCTTACAAAATCAAATGATTCGTCCTCCAGAATTCTGGATTTAGAAACCATTTCCTCTCCCAGGCTAAGGAGTTCTTCAAGCTCTACCTTTCGTGCTTGATAATTTTCAATATCACCCTCCCATAGGTCAATGAGAGCCTCTGATTGGTGCAGAACATGTCGGGCTGCATATAAGTCTGGGAGGGTGGATATTAGGAAACGCTAGGTGTTTCCTATTTGCAGAGTGACCCACTCGTTGACTGCTTGGGCCTTCTTCTTCATTGTTCATAGGGAATCTATGTCGCTTTGCGGTAGTGGATCTTCAAATGTGGAAGCCTCCGGAGGGGCGGCGTTGATAAGTCGAGCCAGCTCAGTAAGCAACCCCATAAGGTTTGCATTTTTTGCCTCTTCTATTTTGAGCCTTTGGGCCTCCTTCTCATAATGGGCCTCTACTGCCCTAGCTTCCTCCTTCAGCAAGTCCACCTCGCCCTGTTTTCCCCTCTTCCCTAGCAATACCTCTGCAACGTTGTAATCCCCATGTTCTGTGGTTGTTTCATCAGCATCTGGGGGAGGTGTTGCCACAAAGGAAACTATTTCTCCACCCGGCCTAGTTTGAAGAGTATGAACCGTCTGCGCTTTCTTGGCCTTTGGTGGGGCCTGGACCTGAGCCATCATTTTGGCCAGGGAGAGAGGAGTTTTGGGAGTGGACGGAGCCTTTCTTTTCCTACTCTCTACTAACCACTGAGGTGGTAGGGGCGGCTTATTCGCCAAAGTCTGTTCTCTTGATTCTTCTCTGATGACCTGTGGTTGTTCTTCATCGATGGTGTGGGCCTCATCCATCCCTTTGCCTGTGTCTTCTCCTTTATCGGTAATATCCTCCCTAGAGACATCCATCTCCTCAGCCTTGTCCACTGTATCTATTGCTTTGTCTGGACTTCTGTTGGCTTTTTTGGGGATTTCCTCTTCGTGTTGCTCCTTTTGTTGTTCGACATCTGCCACCAGGGCTTCCTCATCTGTCGGCACATCCTTTGGCAATAGTGGAGGTACTGGGTTGAGATTTAAAGTCTGGGCCGTGGTAATTACTTGTCCAAAGGTCACTCCCAGGAGTGGCACTTGGAACATGGCGAGTGGGGTTATGGTTATTCTCGTAGGTCCGGTTCCCCCAGCAGATGTCATTTGTTCACTCTGCCTTTGTTGGTCCAACCCTAGATTTTGCATCTCTGAAGCCTCAGAGGCAATCTCCGGCTCCGCTTCCCTTTCCTCTTCTATTTGTTGTTCCTACTCTGGTGAAGGCTCTTGTTCCGCAGCTGGGACTTCTGCCTTTTTTTGTTTGGTGTCCCCCTGCAGGTTCCCAAACTCGTCAGTTGCAAAGACATCATCAAATTCCTCCTGCGAGGGAGGACTGGCTGGGACTCTGACAAGCTCTATTTCTCTTTCCAGCTCTGGGAAACTGGAAGAGAGTATCTCTACTTGTGGGGTCTAGGGTGTACACAACCCAAGCTCTACCTTAGGATTTTGGTTAAGCCTCTTCTTTCTTCGGGTAACTAAGGGTGGCCCCGCATCCCTTAGTGCTGCTTGTTCTGTTGGATCTACCCCCATGGCCTTTACCATTAAGGCTGCCAACGATGGGGAGGAAGGGGGACAAATTGGCCCAGCCATGAGTACTGGAGTGGCCAGCCACGTGATTAACTTCTCTCTCATTTGTTGGGAGGCTGCCACTGACTGCTTTATTTGTTCTTTTATGGGGACTTCTTGCACAGGAGGGGTTGTATCTATCCCTTTTCCTTTATCCACTCCCTATGAAGAAGTCCCGACCCCCAGAGTTAATTTTGGCACTGGCTAGGCTGCTCAATGGGGACTCCCGGGGCACACCTTCTTGAAGTATACATGGCTTTGCTCGACCACCTCTCGGGTGAAGTCCTCAATTGTTGGCCCCTCCTGGGCATCCCAATTTACCAGTGGGAGGGCCATTGTATCAATCCCCTTTGCCTTGTATTGGGGATCGATCATGGGTCCGACGTCTGAGAAGTTCTCTGGGAACCTCTAGAGCTTCAACCTTTCCATCATGCCTACCATCATCCTGACGTAGTGCTGGCTCTGCACCTCCACATCGTCCTGAAAATCTTCCCAGAAATCCTCCATATGGTAGTGATGGGGCTCTGAAGCCTGGGTAAGTGCCGCTGTAATCTTGCCGTGCGGATCAAAATTCTTCTGTGTTAAGTAGAACTCCTCGAGGTTGTAGCTTTTAAGTTCGTTATCCACCTCTTTTACGGTGGTGAGACTGCATGAATAGTTCCCACAAGTGATTGGGAATAGAATGTTGGTTACCTTCTTTAAGGAAAAGAGGGCGTGTAACTCCATTATCTTCCTGTAGTATTCCAAGAGAATGATCTTTTCCCCACAGTGTTTGGGTAACAAGTAGGGTTTCCCGGAGAAGCCGGTGACCCTAATATAAGTGTATTGTTGGAATTGGATGTAATAATGTCTATAGCTCTGGACCAAATTCATTGCCTCTGTGGATAGGCGATATCCTGCATCCTGGGTGGGTGTGAGTAGGTGATAGTAAATGAACGCGTCGTTTACTCGGCAAAAACTTGGGAAGCTAGCCGCCCATTAAACCTGTAGAAAATGGTCCCACGGTGCCTTTTGTCCCAGGCCAATCCTGAGCACACCATCTATAAGTAGCCCATGGCCGTGGGGCCTCTGCTATGCCAGGGCCCAAAAAATATAAGAAGTCATGTAAAATTTCTTCTTCCTGGCTAGTTGGAGGAACTGGGAGTTGACGTGGTTCAAGATTATAGCTGCCCAGTCGAAGTACCCTCCCTTGGTGGAGATGCTGAGGAGGAAGTAATACATCCATGGATAAAATTCCCAGGCAGAGGACTACCTAAAGACCCAGGACAACGCTATCATTCCCATCTGAATGCTCTCTTTGAACTCGGACCTGTGAATTTCTATCTTCATCCTCTTAGGGTCCCTCTTTGGGACCTTGAGCCAGTGAACATTCATGTATATCCAGGAAGCCTCCTCTAAATATGTGAATTGGGCCAAGACATCTGACCTTGTAACCACATAAGGCTTGTCAAATTGAGGGATCCTGAGACCTGCCTGGAATGTGTCAGGGTCGAGGGATACCAGAGGAGTAGGGTACCCGGTGGGTTATGTGGCTGCGAGCATAACAGCCCGAACATAAGAATTGTAATTGGTGGCCATTGTCAGAATAAGCTCTGGAGATTGGACAGAGCATAGGAAACAAGCCGCCTTAAGAATCCCTGAATCCCCAACATTGATGGCCAGCTGATCTCCAGCCTATCGCTATATGTACATCATTTTCACTAAGGCTTGCATTTCTGGCCATGTCCCGACGCTGGTGTCGGTAATGAGTTTAAGCTTAAACTCGATCTTTGAGCCCATGATAACACTGTCCTGCACAAACTTCATGGTTAGGGGCAATTTCTCCAGGGCCCTTTCTATTTTGGATTTAACAGCCACTCTGGTAGCTGTCGTGGAGGGTAGCTCTGGACTTCTGGGTGGTGAGGATGCAGATGCTTCAAACATGTTTGGAATCATACTCCGAAAACCTGCAAGGCAAAACGACCGTCAGAACATATTAACAAATAAATATTTTGGGGTCCGGAGATCTTACCACTGTGATGCCTGCTTTTCCTGAAAAGTTAGTTTCATTCAAAAACTCCAGAAAGTATATACATTTTATGAACTTAAGATTGACTGATCATCCAGGTTCGAGAATTTTATCGCATTTGGTAAGGACACGGGATGCATGATGGTAGGAGATCTAGAGCCTGGAGAAGTAACCGTTGGTGGAGATGTGCAAAAAGGCAAACTGTCAGGCCCACGTGGGCGCTACGTGTATAGGTAATAAATAGGAGTTATGGCGATGATGGTGGAGCCAACTGTCTGAACGAGCAAAAAGTGAAGGCCACTTGGATAGATTTAAATAAATGCATGGGACATAAATGAGGGTCAAGCTGGTTTTACGGAGGAGAGAGAAAATCACCTGTTTGAAACCAGTCAAGAGCTGAGTTTCAAACAGGTGGTATTCTGCTTTGAAATGAGCTTATGGGTAGAAAACCAGCGACACAAGCAACTCAGCTAGCTTTCTAAACTGTTCAAAAGGATATACATAAGATATACATTGGAGCTGAAGGATATATACATGGGGAATGGAAGGATATACAATAAATATACACTAAAATTTACACATATACATCGCGAAATGACACCTGTGGGAAACCAGGCAAAGCATGAAATATATACAGCTTTCTACATTATTTACAAGCCAATGACACCTACATAGAGGGCGGACAACCCTCTGGCAGGGCCGACCCACCAACGGGTGGCAAAACCAGAAAGACAAAACAAATGAAATAGAAGGAAGTAAAGACAACAAAAATGGAGGGAAAACACACAGACAAACGGAAAACCGACAGGAAAAAGGCACCAAAATGGGAATGCTGAAAGGAGAAGGAAAGAGGTCACCATGGAAGCTCTACAATAGCTATAGCTGCCAAACGATCACAACCCGCCACTATGAAGCACTCACAGTCACCCAAAAAGGATGGAAGTATTTAGCACTGATTATCGTTAACTCTCTGCAAATCACTCTAAAATCACTCTGAAATCACTTGAGTGCTTGAGTATTTTAATCATGGTAAATGTGAAAATAACAGATAACTTCTATTTATACCCATGGTAAAAAAAGCAATCCACCTCCTTCCGGCAATCTCCGGACAGACAAACCTCTAGACCCCGGGCCCGGGGATTCCCTGTGATGATCACCTTAAGGAAAGAGAACATCATGGCGAAGAATCCCGGAGTCCAAAGTCCGGATCCCAACAAAGAACAACCTTTGGGACCAGGGTCTTGGAGGCATGAGAAACCAACAAAACAAAACATGACAGCGGGGAAGAAAACTCTAGAGGAAGAAAATAAAAGGAGAAGGACGAGGCAAGAACCACAAGCAAAAGCAGTGAAAAAAGGGGGACCCAAAATTTTGCACACAAAATGTAGGGATGGGGATGCAGGGCATAACAAATGGCTACTATCTGGGACAAATGCCTTAGCGCATTTGAGAACTACAGAATCTCTGGTTAGCAAAACTGGCACAAGCCATTTCTTGAAGCATCTGACAGGTAGAGAGCAACATTTCTGAGAGAATCTGACCACACAGGATCCATTTCATAGTCCTTCATCAGTGGTAGCATGTGTGCTTTGGAAGGAGTTCAAGCCGATGACCTCTGGGAGGAGTAGAGAAGAGGCACTAATTACATTGAACTAGTCATCAATTTGCTCGTTTCTCCCGGAGACCGAAGTTTTATCCCGCTTTCCCTTTTCTTATTATTTTGTTTGTTTCTAAGTGGGAAGGTGGTAATTCTTTCACCATTAAACTTAATCTTAGCTAATTCTAATGGTGGTACTTCTTTCACCTGTCCACCTATACTTAGATGTTCGAAGAGGAGATAAAACTCCGGTCCCGGAAAGGATTCCTTAAAGTTTCAGACCTAGGTCAATCAACTAGTACAACCGATCTACCCTCGGCATGTCTGATTACTTGTTCCTTGTATATATATTTTTTTGTGTTCACTGATTGCCAGACCTTCAGAGACAAAACCAGATGGAGATTGCTCAAAATGTGCCACAACCTGTGAAACAGCCCTGGAGACCGGGCTAGCTCCACTGCTAAAGATAGATTCTAAAGTTCACCATGCCACAGGCATCGTACCGGAGACCAGAGCTTATGCGAAGCATTTCCATTCTTACAAGACAGAACAAAACGCTGGGACCCCGAAAGAAAACCAGAAATGAAAACAAACAAAAAAAAAAATACCAAAAGAGGACTGCCCTGGAGGGCAGCTAACAAGGCTATTTACAAGACATGGTACCTCCCAGCGAGGCACCTGGAACAAATATTTACAAGCGGAAGGCTTTACATAAAATATAATTTTGGACCAACTTACCCTATTCAAAGTAGTGTTTGAGAAATTGTCCATTGACAGGCAATGAGACAGGTTCCCCAGTCATGGTGTTAAGGCGGTAAGTATTCACCCCGCAGATTTATAAGATTAGGTATGGTCCAAGCCAGAGCCGTTGGAACTTGGTATTCTTTCCTTTCTTTTCTTGAGCCTTGTCCCACAACAGGACCAAATCTAAAATTTGAAAAGCCTTGTATTGGGCCCTACGGTCAAACCATCATTTTACCACTGCTTGATGACGCACAAAATGTTCAAGGGCTGCATCTCATTGTTCTTCCATTTGCACCAGATTTAAGAGCCAAACCTCCACGATGTCGTCCCTGTTGTTAAATTCCTACATAAACTGTAAAACTGGGATCTGTAAGTTACCGGGATTACAGGGTTCTGGCCATAAACAAGATGGAACGGTGATGTTCCTAAGGAAGCCTTGACGTGAATGCGATCCGCCCAGAGGGTGAACTTCAACTTTTGATGCCAGTCCCGAAGATTCTATTTTAGCAGGTGTTTGATCACTTCAAGTATATTCTTATTCGTTGATTCAGCAACGTCGTTCCCCTGGGGATAATAGTTGCTGGAAAACCTCAAAGTGATCTTCCAGTTGTAGGACCATTTGAGTAACTGCATCAAAGAAAATGCTGGACCATTGTCACATACCAAAGCAAAGGGCATTCCAAACCTTGTGACGATGTTTTCTTCCAGGAATTTGATAACTACGTCTGTCATGTTATTCTTGCACGGTATAGCCTTAGACCACAGAGTGCAGTAATCAGTAGCAGTGAGAATGTATCGGTGGTTGGTAGACGAGTTGGGGTTGATTTTCCTGATGAAGTCAAATGTCCATTGGGAAAAGGGCCTAGCCTCAAAGACTGGTTGCAAAGGCATAGCCGGGTTACGCTCTCGATGCGCCGCGGTTTGGCAAGTGTGGCATTTTCTAACATGAGTGTAAACATCTTTGAATATACAGGGCCAATAGTATCCAGCCCGAAGAATATGATGGGCAGTGGCGTCAGCTAAGCCATGCCCGATTCCAAACTGCCCGTGAAATTTATCAATCACCTTTACAGCTTGGTCCCTGTTGATGCACCCAAGGTACACTCCTTCATAGTTCCTGCGGTAGAGCGCGAAGTTTTTGATCATGAAATAGGAACTTTTCATCCACAAGGCACGACATTTATTGGGAGGTAACCCCTCCAGGCATTTGTTATTTAGTAGAAAATATACCAAATCGGTATACCACGGGTCCCGGGTGATGGACTCCACTGTGTAAACTTGACATTCTATGCGGGGAGTCTCTTCTGCCATCACTAGACTCAGTCCCTGGCCTCGGACTATCTTCATGGGCTGCATTTCTAAGTCATATTACTGGAGGATGGCCATCCATTTCCCCCATCTTTTTCCCAACTTGCTCTTCATCAGCAGAGACTTGACGGCCTGGTCCGGAATGATAGCATGTACCTTGCTCCAGAGAATATAATGCCAGAATTTCTTCACGGTGCAAACTAGAGCAAAGGCCTATTTTTCTAGTGACGAATATCAGACTTCAGCATTCTTAAAGGGGGAGCTCATGAAAGCTATTGGTCATTCTTCCCCTTCAACCTTTTGAGTCAATATTGCCGCGGTAGAATGCGGCAAAGAAAATGAGTAAATGTAAAATGGAAGGAAATAGTCTGGACTAGCCAGGACAGGTGCTTCCATTATTGTCTATTTGATCTGGGTGAATGCCCACTTTTCTTCAAGACTCCACTCAATCTTGGTATCCTTTTTCATCATCTCATTGAGTGGTTTGACTATTTCTGCGAATCCAGTAATGAACCGCCGGAGGAATTTGATCTTTCTGAAGAAGGATTGCATCTCTTTCTTGCTACCGGGCATTTGTAAGTTTAGCAATGCTTTGACTCTCTCAAGGTCAATGGCTATGCCCTTCTCGGAGACAATATGCCCGAGCAACTTCCCTTTGGTGACCCTAAATATGCACTTCTTGGGGTTGAGGGATATTCCATACCAACGACATCTCTCACAGATCTGAGCGAGATGGGTGGAATGGTCACGCCTATCCCGAGAAAAGATGGTCAAGTCATCCATATAGATGATTATGCACTGATTCACAAGGCCCTCGAACGCAATGTCCATGGCCTTTTGAAATGTGGCCCTTGCATTAATCAGACCAAAAGGCATTCTTCTGTATGCAAACATTTCCCATTTGGTGGTAAACGCTGTTTTCTCCCTGTCTTCATACTTAACCATGACCTGGTTATATCCGGAGTACCCATCCAAGAATGAGATCATCTGGGATCCATTCACTATCTGTAACACCTCATCCAACAAAGGGAGAGGGTGATTATCTTTCTTGGATGCTTTATTCAAGTTTCATAAATCTACGCAGAGGCGGATCTCCCCATTCTTCTTCCTCACAAGGAATAGATTGGCAACCCATGTAGTGTGCCGGATTGGAAAGATTATCCGGGCTGACAGCAATTTTTCCACCTCTTGACGAATCAGAGGCTTGATTAGGGGGTTGACCGATTGTTGCTTTTGCCGAAAGGGCTTAGCATCAGGCTTTAGGGGAATAGTATGAGTCATAATGGATGTGTCGTATGTTTTCAAATCTTCATAACCCCATGCAATTACATCTATGTATTCTCGGAGAACCGCGAGAATCTTCTCCTTCTCCTCAGGGGAACAGGAGGTACCAATGTGGATCACCTTTTCTTCATCGGGTTGGCCGATGTTTACCTTTTCAAACTTTCCTCCCTCGAAGAAATATGACACCTTCTCTCGGGCCTGAGGGTCCGAGTCGAAGATTCATTCTAGTGCAACCATCCCCTTCGGGATGGTGTTAGTATGTAGGTCCATGATCCCATCATCTTCATCACCCTGCCCAGTATCATCATGGTCTCATTCCTCCACTATCTGGTCTTCAAAGACGCCAACATTTTCCATGAAGGCTAGGATATGTTGATCGTCCTCAAAAACCTGAAAGTGGGTGACATTGTCTGGAATGGATGGGGTGGGGACCATCTCAACTGAAAATATCCAGAGTCATGAGCCGGCCATTGGCTCAAGTGTGCTGGAAGAAATGGCTAGGGCATCCGGGACATAGTTTCATTGATGGGGAATGAGGTCAATGCCAAAGGCATCAAAATATTCAATAAGGCTCCAAGCCCGATTGCGGTATGCTGCCAGTCTTTTGTCGTGGCATGTGTATTGACTCCGGACTTGTTTGACAACCAACTCTAAATCACCTAGAGCCCGAAGGCAGGTGACACCTTTCCTTAATGAAAATAAGAGTCCAAGGACCAAAGCCTTGTACTCTGTGACATTGTTTGTACAGTTGAATTTTAGTCTGTAGGATGCGAGGAAGGACATCTCTCGTGGGTTGATTAATTCTACCCCGGTCCCGTAGCCTTGTTTGGATCGGGACCCATCAAACTTGAGGGTCCATAAGCCATTATTCGTAATCTAGGGCTGGGGAGTGAGAGTAGCCTTTGGATTGCTGTCGGGAGACTTAGGAGGAGCTCCCTCCCAAACTACTGGCGTGAAGGTAGAGTTTACCTCTGGAGGAGTTTGGATTTGGGATTCTCGGGGAGATGGCACTAAAGGAGTACTAGGCTCTGGGGAATCGGCTATATGTTCTTTATTTCGGAAGGCATCAATGTGTCGGGTAGCGACTGAAAGGCAGGGCCCACACTCAAGCTCAGAATGTTTCTGATAGTGTACTCGACACCAAGTGTCAAACAGGAGTGTAGCAAGGGTCGCTGTGGCACCTTGAGATTCAATCTCAACTCTTAGCTTTTCTTCTAGGTCCTGGGTTCTCTGCAGCACTACGGGACCTTCTCCGGGGATGAAATCTAATGTTAAGATTTCAAAGGGTCAGTACACCCGTGGGGAAGTCTCAGAGAAGAAGACCTCACTGACCCTCCCGACCTTGATAAGGGCCTATTTCATCCGGGGTTCACTTTCAACCCAGATCTTATTTGATTCTCCTTCCCAAGGGAGCCATAAATGGGTGAAGTTGGTCGAAAAGTATCCATTCAAGGACTTAGACCAATTCCAACTTAATAACATCCCATAAGTCTCTGGGATGTCCACTACTTAGACGTCGATTATGCTGGCTATCTTGGGGTCCTGGATAAGCTGTATCTAGACGTTCTTCAATTCTCCCACCATTTTTATGGCAGTCTTATCCAGCTGGATCACTGCACCATTAGATGGGGTGGGGTGGTATCCGAGCTTCTGACAAATGGATAAGGGCATGATGTTACCCGAAGCTCCGGAGTCTACTAAGAAATTGTGTATATTTTTGCCTTGGATATTCAGGCCTAGTAGGAAGGGAGGATCCTCATTGTTCCCCCAAAAGATGGCCGCGTTAGCATCTTCGAATGAGACAGTCTTGGGCAGGCGGCTGACGATTTCTGGGTTCCCTAAGAGCTTCAGGAGAGACCTCTTCTATTCAGGACAGTTTAGCAAGACCTCCATCAAGGTCATGGAGGTGGTGGTCTGTTCTAATGCCTTTGTAATGTCAAATCTTCCTCCCGAGAATTGGTGATTTCCCTCGGCTAGGGCTTTTGCTTGGTTAGAGCTAGAACCCTTTAGAGGAGAAGGTCGGTCAGTCGTGTTATCCCAAGGAGGAGGGGTGTCTTTGATAGGAGGCATGGGCACATAAGATGGTCATGTACCAACCTGACTCTGAGTATTGTATGGAGTCCATGGGTTGGTGAAGGCATTAGCCACGAAGGGAGGGATAAATTCATCAAAGAATCTATGCAATTTGGATTCCTCTTCATGTTCCCCGAAAGTTCCGAAGAAGATGGTCTCACAGGTGAAGGCACTGTGGGTTGGCTCTTGAACAGGAGGCTCTGGAGGGGTGGCATCATGCGACTGTTGTCTGTCTAGCTGGGAGATCATGATGACTTTTTCCAATGTGGCACAATTTACCTCATTTTGTGAACCCCTGTCATGCAGTCTACACCAATTAGTCATTGGTTGGAATTCTGCGACTGGTGTGAAATGTGATGGTCCAGCACCATTTTGGTTGGCATTTTGGTTCGGAGGTGGGCCTCCGGTGTTCATGTTATTGTTCCATTGTTGTAGATTGGGCCTAGGCCCGTTGTTGAAGTTTCTTCCCCCAGCATTGTTGTTTCGTTGGCCAGAGAAAATATTTCCCCTCTGGGAATTCAAATTTTGGGGTGCGTAGGACCCCACCTTCAATTGACCCATGTCTACAGTCAAGGTAGACAACATTCGCCAAAGGGATTCAACCTCGGTGGTCAACTGAGTGTTGGTGTTAGAGTGTGATGATTGTTGTTGTTGGTTTCTCGGGAAGGCAGCAGTATTAGTCGGAGTCGAGGGCGGCAATCCTCCAGTTGCGGATGACTAAAAGAAAGGCACTCCAGATGGTTGTGCCTGAGGCTGTTGTGCTTGCTGCGGCTGATTCCAAGGGAAAACTTCCAGACCTTGTACTGCCTGAGTCTACGTTGGATAAATGTATCAGGCCTGCTGGTCTATCAGGGGTGGTGGGGGATTCATTTCCATTGAGGGTGCACCCATTGCGAGATTGGGGTTATACCCCCTGGCGTACGTTGTTCCATCGGGGATCATGTTGAAGGGCGCACTATGTCCAATATCACCTGGGGATTTGTTGAGACCACGGGATACTTATAAAGCTAGGTTGTAAACCTTCACCAAAGTGTCCCGGTCACCTGCGGCCGTTGTTCTCCAAAGGAGAGTGGCAATGAAGGGGTCCATCGTGTTAAGGTAAGTCTGTATGGTTACTTCTGGGGATGGAATAAAAGGGCCCGTGCACCGCTTCAAGGTGCACTGGAACCGATGGTTGAATGTTGCAAGAGGTTCATTGGGTTCTTTCCTGATGGAGATAAGCTGGCTATGGGACTAGGCTGGGTCCACATGTACGTGAAAGGCGGCTAGGAAGGCGTCCTCCATGTCCTGCCAACTATTTATGGAGTTGGCAGGAAGGTTAAGGTACCAATTCAGCTCACCTTGTCCTAAAGACAAGGGAAACATCTGAGTCACAAAATCTTCATGCTAGATCTGGTGTTGGTTCATGGCATCCTTATATCCCTGTAAATGTTCTTCTGCGGTCCGTGAGCCTAAGTGCTCATATCATGGGAAGATCTTCTCCGGGTGCGATGGTAAGTCGTTGATTGTGCTCGAAAAAGTTCCCATTGGGGACCCAGTGTTTCTAAAATATGCGGCCATTGGGGGAACTGGATTTTGGGTAGTTTGAGGGTTGGTTCCCAGGATTGCCTAAGAAGCTTGGGTATTCTGGGGTATGCTAGACCCCCAGACAATAGTGGCTGGCATGGTTTTCGGGGTCCATTTCTTTTGAGCAGGGGGCTCAAGTTCAACAAACCTTTCGAGATTTGGGGTAGACCTAAGGATTCTTTCAAATTTTGATGGGGAGAAAGACCCAATCCTACTGAAGGCTTGAATCCTAAAACTATAACTCGGGGAACCCTCGGGAGGTGTAAAATTAGAATCTCAAGAAGGGGATGAGTTCATGCCCTCCTTCTAGCACCAGTTTTTGTTGACAGGGTTTTGCTGACCGGGTCCGCCAACAGTCATAAGTTGTCACCGGGTATCGGAGGTACCGAACAACTCTGCCTGCAAAGGTTATCCAGGGAATTTAGATTCCCCAAGCCTTCAAGCACTTGGGTGTCGGGTCATGACGGTGTGGGGCTCGGTTGGGAGAAGTGACTATTTTTGAGGGGGATAGCTGATTTCTTCAACTCGCTCTCTCTGGAGATTCAATGAGGTGAGGCTTCTCCTAACATTCTACACTTAGCAAATAAAATGAAAAAGATCCTGCAGGGTTAGAAGTACTTCATCTAACTATAGTTATGCTTAGACGTTCAAGACATTAATAATACTCTGATATACTGTACTAAATACTGAAGAAATACACAACCATCAGCTAGTATTTTATCAGTAGCGAGGGAAAAGAGGTCGTTAATCTATTTGACATATCAGAGCAGAAGACATAAAGAACATGAAACATAAAATACCATTAACTCAAAAGCATGAATGCTAACAACATCATTGTAAATAATTCTTCCTTCTTCATTAATGTCTCTTCCAGCAAGCACTGGTGCATGATACAATGGTGGCTCCAGGGGAGCGTCTGTTGAAAATGGAACAATAGAGCATTGAGCTCTGCAGCTAGAATGAAAAGATCGCCTTTCTATTACTGTGGACAGAAAAATCATCAATTTCACCGACCCTTGGAAATGGGTCGGTCTTACTATTTATACACATTTTCTTTTAACACTAACCCTAACCCTATTTTTAAATCATGTTTCAATAAAATATAATATCTAGGGGCCGGTACTACCTGTGCCACCCTACAAAAAGACCTTGAGACAGAATAGGCCTGACATGCCAGAAGAATGAGACAAGAATATACAGTGGAAGAATCAGCCTCGAGAAGAGAGCCAGGAAGGAGAAGGAAGAAATTAGATCCCCGGGGATCGAGGCTACATGCCTCATAAATGGGAAATGCGGTGCCCTGTCTCCAATGCACCAGGTGTACCTCTGAAATAGTGCCTCAAGAAGATCATCATGTCAGAAAACCAACTGTTGAGTCGACGCCCCCTTGATGTATCCAACCACCTTCTGATAGCCTTTATTAACCACTCCTGAAAGTGACCGGTCGGCCTCGGGGACCGGGACACAAATCACTTGAAAGAATACAAAATTTGGGATCTGAGACTCTGGGATCCGGGAACCTACGTTCCTGAAAGAATAAAGAATACCAAATGTTTAGGCTTTTTTCCTGGCCTCTGGAAAAAGCCTATGGTTGTTTGTTGTCATTAAAAGCCTAGAGGAGGTGGGAGATGCCATCTTCGTCGATATCCTTTAGGCCGGCCCTTCGGTACTTAGCCACCTCAATTTGTTCCCCCAGGTCTGGAACATTCTCCTTAAATTCATCGGCCATTTTTTCCGCGTCGTGGAAACTAAGCACCATACGAGTTAATCTCGTCATTTGAGCACCATCAATTCCCTCCGGGGATTGATATCGGGACTTCATCATTTCATCAAAACTCCCCAAAACTGAATCCTCCGGTGTGCATGTATCTGTACTGAGGGGGTCAGACCCAAAAGTTTTCGTTACAAAAGACTTGTATAAATTAAAAGAATATTTTACTACATTGACCTTCTCCTGTAGAGTCCCCACAAGTTGCTTGGTTACCACCAATGTGAGGTCAAGTCTGGAGTGTTGGGTCCTTACGAAATCAAATGATTCGTCCTCCAGAATTCTGCATTCAGAAACCATTTCCTCTCCCAGGCCAAGGAGTTCTTCAAGCTCTACCTTCCATGCTTGATAATTTTCAATATCACCCTCCCATAGGTCAATGAGAGTCTCTGCCTGGTGCAGAACATGTTAGGCCGCATATAAGTTTAGGAGGGTGGATATTAGGAACGCCAGGTGTTTCCTATTTGTAGAGGGACCCACTTGTCGACTGCCTAGGCCTTCTTCTTCATTGTTCATAGGGAATCTATGTCGCTCTATGGTAGTGGATCTTCAGATGTGGAAGCCTCTGGAGGGGCGGCATTGATAGGTCAAGCCAGCTCAGCAAGCAACCCCATAAGGTTTGCATTTTCTCCTTTTCTATTTTGAGCCTTTGGGCCTCCTTCTCATAACGGGCCTCTACTGCCCTAGCTGCCTCCTTCAGCAAGTCCACCTTGCCCTATTTTCCCCTTTTCCCCAGTGATACCTCTGTAATGTTGTAATCCCCAGGTTCTGTGGTTGTTTCATCGGCATTTGGGGGAGGTGTTGCCACAACGGCAACTATTTCTCTGCCCGGCCTGGTTCGAAGAGTATGAACCGTCCGGGCTTTCTTGGCCTTTGGTGGGGCCAGGACCTGAGCCATCATTTTGGCCAGGGAGAGAGGAGTTCCAGGAGTGGACGGAGCCTTTCTTTTCCTGCTCTCTACTAACCACTGAGGAAGCAGGGGCGGTTACTCGCCAAAGTCTGTTCTCTCAGTTATTCTCCGGTGACATGTGGGTGTTCTTCCTCGGTGGTGTGGGCCTGATCCATCCCTTTGCCTGTGTCTTCTCCTTTATCGATAATATCCTCCCCAACAACATCCATCTCCTCAGCCTTGTCCTCTATATCTATTGCTTTGTTTGGACTTCTGTTGGCTTCTTCGGGGATTTCCTCTTCGTGTTGCTCCTTTTGTTGTTTGGCATCTACCGCCGGGGCTTCCTCTTCTGTCGGCACATCCTTTGGCAATAGTGGAGGTACTGGGCCAAGATTTAAAGTCTGGGCCATGGTAATTACTTTCCCAAAGGTCGCTCTTGGGAGTGGTGCTTGGAACGTGGCAGCTGGGGTTACGGTTATTTTCGTAGGTCCAGTTCACCCAGCAGATGTTGTTTGTTCACTCTGCCTTTGTTTGTCCACCCCCAGATTTTACATCTCTGAAGCCTCGGAGGCGATCTTCGGCTCTGCTTCCCTTTCCTCTTCTATTTGTTCTTCCTACTCCGGTGCAGGCTCTTGTTCCACATCTTCCTATTCCACAGCTGGGACTTTTGCCTTTGTTTGTTTGGTGTCCCCCTGCAGGTTCCTGAACTCATTGGTTGCAAAGACATCATCAAATTCCTCCTGCGAGGGAGGACTGGCTGGGACTCCGGCAGGCTCTATTTCTCTTTTCGGCTCTGGGGAACTAGAAGAGAGGATCTCTACTTGTGGGGTCTGGGGCGTACCCAACCCAGGCTCTGCCTTAGGCTTTTGGTTAAGCCTCTTCTTTCTTTGGGTAACTAAGGGTGGCCCCACATCCCTTAGTGCTACTTGTTTCGTTGGATCTACCCCTGTGGCCTTTACCATTAAGGCTTCCAACGATGGGGAGGAAGGGGGACGAATTGGCCTGGCCATGAGTACTAGAGTAGCCAGCCGCGTGATTAACTTCTCCCTCATTTGTTGGGAGGCTACTACTGACTGCTTTATTTGTTCTTTTATGGGGACTTCTTGCACAGGAGGGGTTGTATCTATCCCTTTTCCTTTATCCACTCCCTGTTAAGAAGTCCTGGCCCCCGGAGTTAATTTTGGCACTGGCTGGGCCGCTCGATGGGCACTCCCGAGGCGCACCTTCTTGAAGTATGCATGGCTTTTCTCGACCACCTCTCAGGTGAAGTCCTTAATTGTTGGCCCCTCCTGGGCATCCCAATTTACCGGTGGGAGGGCCATTGTATCGATCCCCTTTGCCTTGTATTCGGGATCGATCGTGGGGCCGGCGTCTGAGAAGTTCTTCGGGAACCTCCAGAGCTTCAACCTTTCCATCATGCCTGCCATCATCCTGATGTAGTGCCGGCTCCGCACCTCCATGTCATGCTGAAAATCTTCCTAGAAATCCCCCATATGGTAGTGATGGGGCTCTGAATCCTGGGGAAGTGCCGCTGCAATCTTGCTGTGCGGATCAAAATTATTCCGCGTTAAGTAGAACTCCTCGAGGTTGTAGCTTTTAAGTTCATTATCCGCCTCTTTTGCGGTGGTGAGACTGCATGAATAGTTCCCACAAGTGATTGGGAATGGAATGTTGGTTACCTTCTTTAAGGAAAAGAGGGTGTGTAACTCCATTATCTTCCTGCAGTATTCCAAGAGAACGATCTTTTCCTCATAGTGTTTGGGTAACAAGTAGGGTTTCCTAGAGAAGCTGGTGACCCTAATATAAGTGTGTTGTTGGAATTGGATGTAATAATGTCCATAGCTCTGAACCAAATTCATCACCTCTGTGGATAGGCGGTATCTTGCATCCCGGGTGGGTGTGAGCAGGTGATAGTAAACGAACGCATCATTTACTCAGCATAAACTTGGGAAGATGACCTCCCATTAAACCTGAGGGAAATGGTCCCACAGTGCCTTTTGTCTTGGGCTAATCCCAAGCACACCATCTGTAAGTAACCCATGGGCGTGGGGCCTCTGCTGCGCCAGGGCCCAGAAAATATAAGAAGTCATGCAAAATTTCTTTTTCGTGGCTAGTTGGAGGAACTGGGAGTCAACGTGTTTTGAGATTATAGCTGCCCAGTTGAAGTACCCTCCCTTGGTGGAGATGCCGAGGAGGAAGTAATACATCCATGGAGCAAATTCCTGGGCAGAGGGCTGCCCAAAGACCCAGGACAACGCTATCATTCCCATCTGAATGCTCTCTTTGAACTCAGACCTAGGAATTTCTATCTTCATCCTCTTAGGGTCCCTCTTCGGGACCTTGAGCTAGTGAACGTTCATGTATATCCGAGCGGCCTCCTCCAACTGCGTGAATTGGGCCAAGGCATCTGACCTTGTAACCATAGAAGGCTTGTCAAATTGAGGGATCCCTAGACCCGCCTGGAATGTGTTAGGGTCGAGGGATACCAGAGGAGTAGGGTACCCGGTGGGTTTTGCAGCTGCGAGCATAACAACCTAAACAAAAGAATTGTAATTGGCGGCCATTGTCAGAATAAGCTCTGGAGATTGGACAAAGCACGGGAAACAAGCCACCTTAAGAATCCCTGAAACCCCGACATTGATGGCCAGCTAATCTCCAGCCTGTCGCTGGATGTACATCATTTTCACTAAGGCCTACATTTCTGGTCATGTCCCGACGCTGGTGTCGGTAATGAGTTTAACCTTAGACTCGATCTTTGAGCCCATGATAACACTGTCCTGCACAAACTTCATGGTTAAGGGCAATTTCTCCAGGGCCCTTTCTATTTTGGATTTAACAGCCGCTCTGGTAGCCGTCGTGGAGGGTAGCTCTGGACTTCCGGGTGGTGAGGATGCAGATGCTTCAGACATGTTTGGAACTGTACTCTGGAAACCTGCAAGGCAAAGCGACTGCCAGAATGTATTAATAAATAAATATTTTGGGGTCCAGAGATCTTACCACTGTGATGCCTACTTTTCCTGAAAAGTTAGTTTCATTCAAAAACTCTAGAAAGTATATACATTTTATGAACTTAAGATTGACTGATCATCTAGGTCTGGGAATTTTATCGCATTTAGTAAGGACACGGGATGGATGATGGTAGGAGATCTAGAGCCCGGAGAAGTAACTGTTGGTGGAGATGTGCAAAAAGGCAAACCGTCAGGCCCACGTGGGCGCTACGTGTATAGGTAATAAATAGGATTTATGGCGATGACAGCAGAGCCAACTGTCCGAACGAGCGGAAAGTGAAGGCCACTTGGATGGATTTAAATGCGTGCATGGGACATAAATGAGGGCCAGGCTGGTTTTACAGAGGAGAGAGAAAACTGCTTGTTTGAAACCAGCCGAGAGTCGAGTTTCAAACTTGTGGTATTCTACTTCGAAGCGAGCTTATGGGCGGAAAACCAGCGAAACAGGCAACTCGGCTAGCTTGCTAAACTATTTGGAAGGATATACATAAGATATACATTAGAGCCAAAGGATATATACATAGGGAACAGAAGGATATACAACAAATATACACTAAAATTTACACATATACACCGCGGAACGACACCCGCGGGAAACCAGGAAAAGCATGAAATATATATAGCTTTCTACATTATTTACAAGCCAACCACATCTACACAGAGGGCAGACAACCCTCTACCAGGGCCGACCCACCAACGGGCGGCAAAACCAGAAAGACAAAACGAACGAAACCGAAGGAAGCAAAGACAATAAAAACAGAGGGAAAACACACAGACAGACGGAAAACTAACGGGAAAAAGGCACCAACCTGGGAATGCTGAAAGGAGAAGGAAAGAGGTCACCACAGAAGCTCTGCAATAGCTATAGCTGCCAAACGATCACAACCCGCCACTATGAAGCACTCACAATCGCCCGAAAAGGATGGAAGTTTTTAGCACTGATTATCGTCAACTCTCTGCAAATCGCTCTGAAATCGCTTGAGTGCTTGAGTGTTTTAATCGTGATAAATGTGAAAATGACAGATAACTTCTATTTATACCCGCGGTAAAAAAAGCAATCCACCTCCTTCCGACAATCTCCGGACAGACAAACCTCCGGACCCCGGGCCCGGGGATTCCTCGCAACGATCACCTTAAGGAAAGAGAACATCGTGGCGAAGAATCCCGGAGTCCAGAGTCCGGCTCCCAACAAAGAACAACCTCCAGGATCGAGGTCCTAGAGGCACAAGAAACCAACAAAACAAAACACGACAACAGGAAAGAAAACCCCGGAGAAAGAAAACAAAAGGAGAAGGATTAGGCAAGAACCACAAGCAAAAGCAACAAAAAAAGGGGGACCCAACATTTTGCACACAAAATGTAGGGACGGGGATGCAGGGCATAACAGATTCCAGATTCTCCGAGCTTCCACTATCAACAATTACTTTCCAAAATTTGTCTGCAACTCTACATCTGGTCTTGAACAAACGTTTCCTTACAGGATCTTCCCTATCTTTCTCACTCCACAATATCCTTCTGATCATTAGATTTCCTTCCCTTTCATGTTCATTTGGTGACTGCTCTTGCACCAAAGCATTTGTGCTACTACTAACTTTATTTCTTGCATGTGTACACTCAAAAGACCTATGTCCTTCTTCACCACAATTGTAACAAGTTCCTTGAAACCCTATTCTTCTATAACCACCACAGGAGTAGTTGCCTCTTCCTCGGTATGAACTTCCACCTTTCCATTCGGTCTTTCCTTTGTCTTGATATGTGACTAGATTTGTCTTATCTGGTTCAGATCTACTATTTTCACCATGAGATCTGTCTCTTCCTCTAGGAAATCTACCCACTCTTCCTTTTTTCCTTTGTTCATATCTCTTGTTCAATTTCTGCTTAGCTTTTAAGGCAAACTAATATGCCTCTTCAATGTGCTCCATTTTTACCAAGTTGATCTCATCTTGTATAGAACTTCTTAATCCATTCATATATCTTTCTATTCTTTTCACTTCATCTTCAACATGTCTAGATCTGATGTCTAATCTGTAAAATTCCTCAGTGTAATATTTTACCAAGCTATCTTTCTACTTCAAACTTTGCATTCTCCTTACTAGGTTAATCTGGTAATCACAAGGTATAAACTTGCCTTTCAATTTATTTATCATCTTATCTCATACCTTGATCTTGTCTTTACCTTTCTTCTTTCGATCCAATTGCAGATGCTCCCACCACAAGGATGCATGAGCTTTCAACTTTATACTTGCAATCTTTACTTTCTTCTCCTTTGATACATTTTCATACTCAAAGTATTTCTCCATCTCAGTTATCTAGTCTATCAATTCATCAAAATCCAATTTTCCACTATACTCAGGAGGATTAAACTAAGGTGTGGACTTCAAACTTGTCAAAGCTCACATAAATCTTTCTTCTTCCTGATCCATAACAGGTGCAGGTGCAACTTCTCCTTGCACTTCTTCAACTTCATCATCACTAACATCCTCAAGGTGTCTTCCTTTGCGTTGTGCTGTCTCAAAAGCTTCTAATCTTGCAATAATCTATCTAAGCATGTCATCTAGACCTGTATCTCCATTTACTCTCCCATGAACCATGTTGAAACGCTCTACAATTGTAGATCAGATCGCAATATGCTACCTCACAATAATATCAACCAACTCGGGTTAGGACTTACAAGAAGGAACCTAGATCTCACATTCCCTCTGATACCACCTGACGCAAGGCAGGCAGGGAAAATAGGGGCCCAAGGCACTCCAAGCAATCCAAACCTCCTCGCGGAACAACTCGAAAGCAACAACACAGAAAGGGAGAGAAGCAAATGTAGAACTTTATATTATTTCATCAAACTTATTACATGTCAGGCTGTAACGCCTTCTCGATTTTGGCCATATACATTTAGATATTTACAAAATGATCTTCATACATGCGAGGTCATTGACCTGCGATGTAAATATGCTAACACTATCTTCTATATCCCAATTCATCATGCTAATCTAAGAACATAAAACCAAATATATACAAGCGTCCACCAAAGAGGTCGGTACTAAGATCCTAAAGATCCAACATAGGAAACAACAACAACCCAGATTTAGGTCCACACATATCCCAATGAGAGATCCCAACATTAATTACGCTACAAAAATTAAATGCAGAAGCCGGCTAGAAGATCCAACTTCAAAAACACAACTCGGTAAGAAAGCCAATTGAGCCCAGAGACCAGTCAGTGAAAACTCACCAAGTAGCCAAACAAGTACCGAGACCCGTCGGTAAAGCAAGATAGAAACAAGTAACCGAGCCCGAGCAAAAAACAAACAAGTCTTCAACCGAGCGAGCAAAAGTAGTTACCGATCACTTTATCGAGCAGCCTCCAATAAGCTACTAAACTAAAGCAAACATATTTTTCGTTGATCAGGATTGCCAAAGAACCTAAGATTCCCCTATATCAGTCATGTGCTTTGTAGCACATGAGTCCACATACCATATAGAGTTTGATTGTGAACCATATTCTGAAGTGTGAGATGAAAGAATATATTCCTCATCCAAAGAATCTTCTGCGTCAACAACATTACTTTTTTGTTTTTCGCTATCCTCCTGCTGCCATCATTATTTGTCACTTTGAAATGACTACTTTAGAGGTAGTTTGTTGGATGATCCTTTCTTGAAGGAGTTGTAGCAACATTTTTTACATCATGTCTGGCTTTGTCACAGATTGGACACTTCTCCTATAGTCTAGATGAATTACCATACTTTGGAGGTCCATTGAATTGCTTCATAGGCTTTTTGCATTTATGATGCATATCCATGGCATTGTTCTCCTCATCATGTTCCTGGCTTATAGACTCTTCCATTTGGAGGAGATTAACTAGCTTATCAAATGTGGGTGTTGCTTCAATGACATTCAAAGTTGTCACAAATACCTTGTATCTGGAAGGTAGTGCCCGTAGAACAATAGGCACTAATAAGGCATCATCAATTGTTTCTCCCAATGCTTGTAGGGAAGACCTTAACTAAACAATCCTTTTGAGAAAAGATTCTAATTGTTCTCCATTCTTCATCTTCAAGCTGAGTATTTGACTCTACAAATTCAGGATCTTATTCTGATTCTTTTCCCCATATAGTGTCTTGAGCTTGTCCCATGCATCTTTGGCTAGGGACGAGTCGCGAACAAAGGGTTGAACTTCATTAGACACACTGAACAAAAGGATCAATTGACATTTTGTTGGCTTGTTCAAATTTCGTTTATTCATCAGCATCTGTCTGGTGACTTTTTTTGGTGTCATTGACCACATCCCAAACTTCCTCAAACTCAAGTTGAGTTTTGAATTTGGTTTTCCATGCGAAATTATTATTTCCGCACAGTAACTCAGAATCTAAGGTAATAAAAAAATCAGAAAACTTCTTGACATTTTGAGAGCTATAAATATATGCTAGTTTGATCTACTTCTTTAAAGATTTCTCATTACTAAAACACCTTAGAAAGAAAAAATAACACCCCCTTTGAAGAGTACACGATAATAGAATTTGTTTAATTCATAGGCTTTCAGTATTTATTATTATTTTATTGTGTTTCGCAGACTTCTGAGATCAAAGAATAATTTCCAAAGATCATCATCCTTGGCTCGATTGTTTAGAATATACAAATATAAAGGAATCTCAAAAAAACCAAAATGCAGCTCCAAATGATTGTGCACCTTGCGCGCTGTGGATGATTGGAAATCGCGAAATTTTTCATTTTGAAATAAGCCAAATTCTACTTACCAAAGGGCTATCCAAAATATTCTAATAAATGCCAGAATACGCCCATTGGATCACGCCCATATGCTGTGGACCGCCCAATAAATGAATCGATCAGGCAAATAAATGGTAATGCGGATCGCCATACAATCGATGCTCATATCTCATGCTCCACAACAAAACGCTGGTAGTCTGGGGTGAAATGCCACCAAAACCTTGGAGGAAACTTAGCCATACTAGAGTATAGATGGCACACATTGAGAAGAACCACAAGTTTCAGATTTTACTTCAAGCAAGCCGCAAGAAAACCTTTATTGAAGAAAATGAAAGCTCCATAAAAATCTCCATGGGTTTTACAGAGAGAAAGATTAGACTAAAGGGAAGTAGGATTGACAGCAATGGGTGTGTAAACGTTGTATCTGCCATTGGACCAGGTGAGCGAGCCGAATACAAATTGAGAGCTTGTCTCATTTACACTGAATTTCACGGTGAATGACTTCTTCTTTCCAGACTTTTTGAAATAAAGTTGAATGGGATGAACCTCCACAAGCACACCGAGTGGGGCTTGCACAGTCACTGTGTAAAGAGAAGCTTCTTTTCCAGAGCTCGTGAGAGTACGCGAAACTGTTAAATTCCCACTCAAATTTGCCACTCCAATGGAGGGATAATTGAAATTGTATGCAGGCGGTGGGTTTGACAGGCATGTTGTGTTATCACCAGTCAGATTTCTGAGCTGAGCAAGTGTGGCTCCAGTGCTGCACAGGAAGTTTATGACGTCTTTAACGTTGTAATCGTAGAATAGCCCCGGATTTAGAGCCCCAACAGGATTGATGTGCCCTGATCCATAATCAAATGGCCCAGTTGAGCTCCCGAAAGGGCTTCTGGTTATTGAATTGTTGGTGTTATCTATAACAGATGCTGCAAGTGCACATTAAATGCTAGTGAGATGAGAATTATAGAAAACAATTGAAGTGGAGTGAGATTACCTGTTGTCATGATAGCAGATTTGATTGCAGCAGGACTCCATTTGGGATGCTGAGCTTTGATCAGTGCAGCTGCTCCGCTCACATGAGGGCAAGCCATGGATGTTCCAGATATTATGTTGAAATCCACTGATCGACCAGCGGCGTCAGTTATTGCTACAGGTGACCATGCTCCCAATATGCTCACTCCTGGTGCTGTAACATCCGGCTGAATTGAAGCACATGTAAAATTGATGTAGAAAGTTATAATTATTTTGTACAATCAGTCTGATGATTTAAAAACCAATAGATAAAGAATACAGATACGATTTAATGATTGGAAAGTATCTAAGAGTTTAGAGATCACAGTAACCCACTTTGATTATATCTGGAGTAACTATGTTGGGACCCATGGAAGAAAACACTGCCATCTGAGGAGCCGGAGTAACGTTCAAAAGAGTTGACGTGGTTTGGATGAGTGCCGTGGGGTTCCTGATCATGGAATTCCAAATTTCTAGTAAATAATTGTTTCTTTGACAGTAAAACGAAAACTATAATTTGAATTAGTTTGAATATTTTTGGATCTTATAAGCAATTATTTCATCACTATATTAAATCACATCTTGTGATATAACATTGGGATGAACAAGAGAAGATAAATTTATCGTTGATATATCATTAGAATGAGTAAGTAAGAGAAGAGATTAATCATTGTGAGTGAGCAAGAGGAAATTCTTTACTTGTTTGTTCATTATGGTTCATCTCTCTTGTTTTTTTTTTTTTGCTTGACAATGGGTTGATGCTAAGATTAACACGGGGTTTGAGTAGACTCAAACCTGAGACCTCCCAATGAGAGGCTCTCACAACTTACCCTCTCTCTTGTCTTGCTCGAATATCTTTGAACTATATTATAGAAATAATTTTTTTTATCGATATATTAGATCATTGTCTAATGGGTTTAGCTTAGTTGGTTGAAGCAATGAGTTCTCACTGTGGAGACCCTGGTTCAAATCCCAATATGGACATCTTTGTAGAATTCTAAGGTCTGACTCTTGGTCTTCCATTGGTTGTATCTATCTCATTGTAAAAGGTAGATTTATAAGTTGCGACTCTTGGTCTTCCATTCATTGTTTCTAGTGTGGCTGTTCGTAAGGAGCTCGTATTTGTCTTAATTTGATGGTTGAATAAAAAATTTGTAATGATCGAATGAACATAAGATTCATAAATTATATATATATATATATATATATATATATTAGATCATATCTTATGATAGATCAATGAACAAGAGAATATTTTCTTCAGTTGCTCACTAATCATGATCTACCTCTCTTTTCTTAATGAACTCTCTTTGCTTACTCAAAATAACATATCTCTCTTCTTTTGTTGACTCATCCCGATCCACCCCTCTTCTTTTTATGAGCCCTCTTCTCCTACTCGCTCATCATGACCTACCTCTTTTCTTTTGTTTGCTCATCCTGATCCACCTCTCTTCTTTTTATGAGCTCTCCTACTCGCTCATTATGACCTACCTCTCTTCTTTTGTTTACTCATGCTAATAAATAGGATTACAAAACATTGATTTAAAAAAAAAAATATCAATTAATCTAATTGAAAAACACAAACAGTTACCAGTTAATCTAGTTGAAAAATATTCGAAATTGTCTAAATTTCATTGATGAAACATAACGTAGCGGAGGGCTCATTGAATATATGGAGAACGAAATGAAATACTCACAAATCGGAGCCAATGTATGCTGTAAGTTGCGCTCCTTGTTGTTGTCCGACGAGAGTACCAGGTATGACAAATTGAAACGCCACGTCTTTTAGAAATGGATCGACAATTATAATCCCCACACCTCCTGCGTCTTTCACAACAACACTCTTCAATGTGCGATTGTTTGTTGGGCTAGAAATGGTACACACCACAACTTTTCCATTTACTTTTGTGGGATCCAATGTATTCTCCAGGCAGAAACTGTACCATTTATGCAAGAATTAATCCACCTTGTGAGAATACAAGCATTTGCATCAAATTTAATGATTTGGCATAATACCTTGCATTTGTCTGAGAAACACCAGGGGCAGCACTGCTGCTTGCAGTAACAAGCACAGCCAACCCATTTTGTATGAGAGGATTTACAGCTTCTCCCTACAACAAAAAATTGTTTATGCTAGGCGGATCTTCATCTGATACAAACATAAGCATATTGGGTGGAACTCCATTGTAGCAAGAGCTAAACATACCTTAAGTGTTACGTTGTTTCCGAGAAGTACATCGGAGCTGAAACTTCTGTCGATGGAGGAAGCTGCAACTGTGAAAATCCATGGCGCAACATTGGTAGCGGTGTTTGGCAATCCGCTGTTTCCAGCAGATGCAGAAACAAAAACACCCTTTTTGAAGGCTTGGAATGATCCGATCGATATGCTATCACCAAAAAAGCTTGGCTGAGGAGGAAGAGGACCCACTGAAATGGAGATGATATCCACTCCATCCTCTGTTGCATCGTCGAATGCAGCCAGCAAATCGGCATCGTTACAGAGATTGAACCAGCACGCTTTGTAAATAGCCAGCCGAGCACCAGGAGATCCTCCTCTAGCAGTGCCTTTTGCAATACCAAATACGCTTGCATTTTGCACAAGTGATCCTGCGGCAATTGAGGCAGTGTGGGATCCATGGCCGTCTGAATCACGCGGAGATCGAAAGAACTTGCCCCCAAATGCCTCCAATGGCCCATTTTCTGCCTCAAATCCTTTGAAATAGAAACGAGCTCCGATTATTTTCCTGTATGATTCAGATATTAGATTGGTTATATAGTTTTTCTATAAGTTTTTGTTTAAAATTAATAACCATAAATAAATTGTGGTGTTGTTCTTATCATTTAGATTCAAATCTACCGAAAGATATCAAACATAAAACCTTTTATTTGTGTTCTTACCAATTCAGTAACGACGAATCAAAACATTTACCCTTTGAAAAGAAATAATTATATGGATCTTCACCTGTTACAATTAGAGGCATTGAATCCATCTCCCGTCTCGCAAGTTCCCTTGAATCGCCTTGGAACTTCTAACAAACCCTCATCACTGAAACTCTCTGATTCGGGCCAAATTCCTACATTGAACCATATTTATTTGCTATTCATAAGCATTCTCTTTCTGCTTCCATTCAATTAACTTGTTTCTTGAATACTTGTATATAATTCAACTGCAACTTACCTGTGTCAATTACGCCTATAATAACATCTGATTTCACGTTCATGTAATATTCGGTGTTACTGCCGAGATATGACTTATTCACGCCTAGGAAGTCCCACGAGTGCGTCGTGTGGACTCGCCATGTTTTGCTTTCAAACACTGAAACTATTCCATCCATTTCTACATGCAGTGCACGAAAAAATTGTAATCATTGTTTAACATAAATGCTTGGTGTGCCAGCAGTTTTATCTGCAGTTGTTTTCATTCTCTTACCTGCTACAGAAGTGGCTTCCTCCTCAGTTAGCAATGCAGAAAAGCCTCTAAAGCTTTTTCCATAGTGATGTATTACAGCTTCATCTACTCTGTAAAGTGGTAATTTTATCAAGCGCATTTAGGAGAGAACTTCAAATATATAATATGATTCTTATAAAGGGTTGAATATTTCAATTTTGCACTTAACAAAATTTTATATAATATTTCTGAGTTTTAATAACAGTATATTTGATAATTTGATAAGTTCTTTTCTTATAATTAAAATTTTAAGATCATAAAAATATATATGATATCATTAAAGATTAAAAAGTGAACAAAATAGAAAATTTATATTAATTATAATGAACCTTTCAAACATACAACTTCTTAGTCATTCAACTTCATGCAGATAGCATCTTACAAACTAGTATTTCACAACATTTTACAGCTCTTCAGAGTTGGACTTCTAAGAGTAGTAAAAGAAAAAGACTCAAACAATATATAGCAAACTGATCACCTATGGGAGAGAGGGAGGATATTTTAAAATAATACTTTTCTAAATTATTCCAAAATGTGTAAAATCTGCCTAGCAATTAATGTGATATCTTTCTAAATCTTTCTTCAAAATGTGTCTTCAATATTGATACAGAGAGGACAGATCTAGTTGTTGTAGATCCAATTATATTTCCAATAACCACATCAGCATGCTCTTTGTCAAAATGTGCAAAAATGTCCTAAACTAAGTAAGACTTATAGAATTGTACATTAGATTATATTTTAATGATATGCTAATATGACATCACTAAAATGTTGCTTTCTAAATCTAAGAAATACATTTCAACGAAAGTGAAACCCACAAAAAACTGAAGATCATGATGAAGCGAAAGAAAATCAATCAAATTCTCACTTTCTTGTGGTGCATTTTGCAAGAAGTTCCCTATTATACAACTTTTCAGCCTTTAGATTTTGATGGGCTCTTCTCCCACCCATGTATACGATATAGGTCTGCAGCTCAAACGATGCATTATATCAGCATTTCTCCACTTTACAGTACCCAAATAGAAGCTGTAAGCACTAACAACTACAATTATGGTTTATTGATTTACCTTGACATTGGTTTCAGCGCTCTCCACTCTGAAGTTGAGCAGAAGTGCAGATGAGAAAACAAATAAGATTAAGGCCATCAGCTGCTGCAACATCGACATGTTTTCAAGTTTCTAAATATGACAATTGCATTACTTACTGGTTGCTTCTATTTATGCACTCAGACTACAAAAAGTCAAATTTCGATTGGCAATTTGGGAAAAGATAAAGAACATATCATTTGAGCAAACTTTAGAATAGTGATATGAAATTAATAGATGCGATTCCTGAGGCGGGGTGTGCGCAGACCCACAACTTGTACTTCATCCATTGAATAATTCATTCGTTTCCCACAACCAATCACATGTATTGTCACAGTCATCGAAATTGTTCACTTGCCTCCTGAAACGATGCAATTTGATTAATGCCTTGATCTTAAACTTCACTTTTCCATAATTATAAAAAAATGAAGAGGAGTGTTAGAGATGAGAGTGGTCCACGCCATTGAGCTGAACGAATATGTTCAGGTATATAAATTATTCTCTATTTCCAATGGGATGACAGATAAAGCCTTATCGAAATGAACGTGGGTTTCAAGCGAAACTAAAACCATGATTATCCTAAAACTAACATTATAGAGATCAGCTATGAGTTGTATAACAATAAATGCTATTTGATTACTCTTCAGTAGTTTTATCGATTATCTTCTGAACTGGAACAACATATAAAATGCTAACATAACGTATGATCACTTCAAAACTTTTGGTAATAAGTCAATACTGTTTTTTAATTAAAATTGCAAATTTAAATTTTGGAAAGTTTAGTTCCTTGAAAAATAGTCAACATCTTAAGGGTTTAGGTACATAGCGCATATAAGCATAATGATAAAGTACATCCAATTTTCCTATTTTATAGAAGTTGACATATATATTACAAGAGTTAGAGATATAAATAGGGTAAATATGCTGAGATGCATGGAGGCGTTGAATTTTTTCAATTTTAATTTTTTCTATTAAAGGTGAGTGATGAAAAAATTCAACACCGCGATGCATCTCGGCGTATTTAAATATAGAGTCTATATTAGCTAGTAGCAGCCATAGCGCATGTAACACAATGAATTAATTAATATGATAAGGGTTAGCATTAGATTTATAAGGTTAGGGTTAGCATTAGATTTATTTGCCACATCCATTTAAAGCAATCTTTTAATGCCACACATTTTAGAAATCCATGTATATTACAAATAAAAAGTAGAACAAAATTTATTATGAATAGTTAAAGTATAGATTTATGGAAGTCTACTACTATACCTCACTTCAATATTTAAACAAATTTACTTGTATTGTATTTTTGACATATTTAARATTACATATGAAAAATATACAATATTTTTAKGAGACACATAAAAACCATATTATATAAAAAGAAATATTCTTGTTCGTCAAACTTACATAAATCAAAGAGAAAAAATATGTTTCACTACAACCATTTTGAATAACTAAGAAGTATGAAAGATCAAATAAGAACTAACTATATGTAAAACAGTTTGCCGTAATGATGTAAGTACATGACATATTCTTTAGTGATAAGAATAGTATTGCGACCTTTATTTGCACAGTGGTCGCGATATACTTCTTTCATCATAGATGGAAATGCATCTACTTTTAGAGATGTCTCGCGAACTACTTTTGCAACATCTTCCATTTTCAATATTTCTAGTTCTTCAATATTGTCAATCATTAAGGTTGTGTGTTCAACAACTTTAACGATGCCCCTGCATGCCTCTAAAATTAATCTAGCACATTTGTCCACATTTGTTTCAAAAACATCATTCGAGTTCACAGAGGCATTTGGGCTCACAACAATGAAAAAAGATTCGTTCTCTGAAACATCCATAGTTTGAATTATTTTCTACAAATTTAAAAAAAAAAAAAAAGATTAGTATTTTGAAATTATGATATCATATTAATTAAAAAAAAAAAAAAAAATTATAGCGAGTAAAACATTATCATATGAAATATATCATAACCTAAATAAACCTTAAATAAAAACATGAATATACATCTTCTTCCCTTCAAATAACTAACTTGCATTAAATATTGTGTTTGAATTAACAAACTCATTGAATATAAATAAATGAACATATAGATTTTTACTAGTAAGCATTTGGATAAAGAGATAAATTATCATGATATTGTTAATTATTGAGAGAAGTACAAAAAAAAAAGTGTGTTGACAATATTTATTACCTCAAATAATTTCTAAGGATTTCAATCTACTTTCTTCTTCTTTTCTTTTACCAACTTGTTTTCCTGTCTTCATTTTTGCATATCTATCATATGTGAAGGGCAGCATAATTCTTAGTCCTTGCCAAGATTTGATGCGTGACATTGTCACAAATGTGAGACCGCTTCTTTCAGTGGGACCTATATCAATAGTAGCTTTCTCCAGTGTCAACCCTTGTGACTTGTGTATGGTTAAAGCCCAAGCCAATCTCAATGGAATTTGTTTTGTGCTACCCCTATCAATTGCAGGAATTGGAACTCTCTGGGGATGACCATCATCGAAAGGAATTCCAGAGTAACTATCAAAATCTACAAGTACATATGATGGCGGTAGAGGTGGTGCACTTCCCGGTCTATATACAATACTTCGAATATATCCTAGTGCTCCATTGACAAGACCTGCTTCAATCTATAAGTTTGAAGTTAGCATCACCCTTGCATCTTTGCTAAGTAATAGTTCCATGTCTAGCTCATCACTTCCATCTCCATCCATTGAACAATGTCTTTTTGTTTTAACAGCAATGCTTCGTGCAATATGGTTTGATAATGAGAGTAGCTTTTTCTTATTATGATTGTGCACATTATCATTTGTTGAAAATAAATGAACACTATTTTCAAATTTGCCATTTTCTGTACTACTCATGTTTGCATTGCATCTTGACATAATTAATAATATTAAAAATAATTTAGTGAAAATATAAATTTTAAAAATAGTAAAGACATAAATACTTAAAAAAATGTATACTTATATTATAAATGTCGGAAGAACAGTTCAATAAAAAAGATATGGGCCCATGTATTCATCATATATTTAATATCAAATCTACAACTTTAAACCATTGTTATATAGTGATTTAGTTAATGTAGTACTTTATTTTATTTTAATATTCAAAATTATCTATAATTTTGTTTTATTTTAATGTTCAAAATTATCTATAATTTAGGACTAATGGGATAATTTTTTGAGTGGATTTGTTATAGATATGCAATTATTATTTGGTTAAACATATTTTGTGTCACTAAATCAATAGTTCATTTTATATGTTATGTCAATTGTTGATTATATATGAGGTAAAAAAAGAAAATATCTCTTTTAGAATACAAATAACACTTTATTTCAAAAATATGAGATGAATAGAGAAATATATACAAAATTTGATTTTGTGTTTTGATAAAAACACAAGATTTTATTTCTATTTTAATAAATACAAAATTGCGTCATTCTACAAAATTATTTGTTGCATGTAGTACAATGACTTTTTCTTACATTACATTTCATTCAGATATCTTTGAAATATCTTTGAAACCCGTCTTTAATTAACTCAGAGTCTCCCTGCTCATATTGTTCATCATAAAACAACTCCCTATAAAAGCCCCCAAATGCAGCAAATATATCAGCTATGCCATAGAATGATTCAATTATTTCTTGAATGAAAGTGACATCATTTCCTTCAATTGCATGTGCATGTGAGGCTATGATTTTCAGTCTTTCAACAAGTTCCTTGCGCAAATTCATAAGGTCCCTTCCCAGTTTTTGGACATATGTATCATTGAAGTCATTTGACTTAATACTTGACAACGTAGGACTTGTAATTGAGTTCTCTGAATTGGTATCTGCAATGTCTACAATGTCTAGTTCTTCCACATGGTTTTCCATGATTGGAATTTCAATCCTTTGTATTTCGTCAATAGAATTTTCCATGACCTAAAATATAGATTCTTAAATTTAATCAAAAAATATTTATAAAATAGAACAAAAATATAATTTAAAGGAAATATTATATATTATAAAATTTAATACCACTGACTTATACCATTAACATATATATCTATTGAATTATCTATAGAAATTATTCCATTAATGTTACTATGACCTATGACCTATAGTAATAAATTATGATGATTATTCCATTAACATCTAACATTAATTATCTATCTAATATTAATATCTATCTATCTTTAGTTATCTCTAAAGATTCAATGATTCAATATTAGCATCTATCTAATTTAGATTATTTAATATTAATATCTATCTAATATTAACCTTTATCTATCTATTTAGAAAATGTTTTATCTAATAATTTATAATGTTTTGATGTTAGATTACTATATATATTAATTTATTAACTATCTAATATTAACATTTATCTAATTAAAAATCTAATTTAGATTATCTGATATTAACATCTATCTAAGAGTATCTATCTAACTCTCTATTTAGAAGATATGACTAATTTTTCTTTTATCTTAATTAATTAAAAAAAGGTTAAAAAGGAATTAATGAAAAGAGACAATCAACCTTAGTAAAAGAATTTTTTAATTTGGTCCCTTAAATCTTGGACTTTGTTATCGAGAAATCTGCAAGTTTATTTTGGATAAATATGGTGTTCCCACATTTTTTACCAATAAATACTACATTTAAAAAAAGGTGAATAGAAAGTTCAATGTTTTTTTAAGTGTGATTTTGTGCAGATTTCTGAAAATGTTTTTTAGCTAATTTTTTAAAACCATAACAGCTAGGCTTTTACTGCTTTCCCCACTTTTCACATCTGTCGTGCACGACAAGTAGCGGTTTTGTGGCAAACAAAAAGTGGCTATAAAACCGCAGGCGGATGTAATTAAGGTACTTATAGAGGCTATTTTTCTTCTGGTATATTTGTTCACAGTGATGGAATGAGCTGGGTTTTTACAGTATTTTAAATGATGAATGTTTACCAGAGGATTCTGTTGACAGAAGTTGTGAGCCATCATTTGTATTATGGAACGCATTTGGGATGGTGGTCTCCGGTGGTATATTTGTTCATTTCAGTGGGTGCCATGTTGTTCATTGTTGCCTTTGCTTCTCTGATTCTCATTTGCACTTGGTGCAGATTGGCTAGTTCTAATGCTAATGCTAATGTGGGGAAAATGAAGGTACAAAGCAAGGTGATTCTAAATTTGGGGCTTTGAAAACTGAGGCCATAGTTGTTGATGATGAAGAGCAGGGGGGAATATGCTGGTTATCATTCTCTTCAAATCTATATTTCCTTTTTAATTATATTAAACATTATAAAATGGAGAACATAGAAAAATGTTTGGAATTTTATGAAGGAAAAATTTTCAAATTCAGAAATCTAAACATTTTTTCAAGCCATAATAATGGAGATCATAGAGATTTTTGCAATTGATTGTGAGAATATATCAGGCAAAAATATTTTTAAAAAAAACATAATACCAAGCACAAATTATAAAAACATAATACCACGCAGAAATATTAAAAAACATAATAGCAGGCAGAAAATTTTTAAAACATGATCTTTCCTGATTTTTTTCAAAATATGTGATTTGTTGGAAGGGAGTGACAAAATACCTGTATTTTTTTTTGCAACCAAGTCAAAAAGCTTGTCTAAAAGAGTTGAAAGGGGGTGTCCAAATACTGTACATTCTCAATACAAACAATTGAATCATTAACAAATTTAATAACATCAAAACAGTCATCCAAATAAGCAATACATAAAAAAAAACTTACTGTATCTTCAAGAGCTACCAATAGCGATTGTGGGTTTGATTGAAACATAAATCTTCTTTTAAAAGTTCATAGGGAGATGAATAGGTTGATTTTCCACTATTCAAATTCTATAAAATGTCAGTTACAGATATGCAGCATTCGTTACAATATGCGGACAATATGGGGACGTTTAACTTCTCAATAATATGCTATCATTCGTTACAATATGTGGACGTTTATCCAGCGATGCATAGCCGTGAGTCTTTTTCGTGAATAGAAATTTAATGTTTTCAATATGCAAACGTTTATCCAGCGATGCATAGCCGTGAGTCTTTTCCGTGAATAGAAATTTAATGTTTTCAATATGCAAATGTTTATCTAGCGATGCATAGCCGTGAGTCTTTTCTGTGAATAGCGAATTACTAAGTTGGCAGCAAAATACGAAATGGTTTTTTTAATTTTTACACCATTTTTTCAGAATGACCTCTTATAGAGGGGGTAGGATGCCACTATAGGTTTACGCCACTTGGCGTAATAAAATTATAAAAAGATTATTATTATTTTTTATATTAAAATCAACCAAAATAAGGGGCTGACCTATGAGAACAACAAGAGGCAAAGTCTCAAGAACAAAAGTTACTACGCACAAACAACAAAAAGATCATTATTGTTATTATGAATTTATTTATTAGTTACTTGCATGGAACTGCAGTGGAGGGGCAGAGTTTAAACAATGATTAATTTAAGAAAGAGCAGTCAATCAAGAGTCAATTTTTTGGAGGTTTATTTGTAGTATTTGATGGATAAATCCACAGTTGCCAAGAAACCTGCATGCAAAATAACCTGTCACTGGAAGAAGCAAGAAGAAGGAGGAGAAAGCAGGAACAACTTAGAATAAACTCTGAAATGGCAGAGCCCAAATATTCAGAAAATGATTGATTAAATTGTTATGAAAAAAGATTACAATGTTCAACCTATAAAGGTGAACAAACCCTAAAACCTAAGAAAGCTAGGTTGAGCATTAATAATTTTAGTATGAATATTAATTATAATGCACCTAAAGACATAGCTTAAGAAATAAAGAGTAATGACAACTTAATTAATTAAATCAACATGATTTAATTAATAAGCCAAAAGTATAATTACTCTAACACCCCCCCTTAAGCGAAGCTCAGGAGGTAAGCTAACCTAGTACAACTAAGAAAGCAAGAAAGTGGGTCCCGACAACAAGGCCTGATCAGGTACCCAATACAAAGAAATCTCTGTAAACTGGAGAAAAGAAGAAAACCCATAGGGAAAAACCCCTCTCCAAAAAGAGGTGGGCTTCTACAAAGAATCAATGGAAGAACACTGAAAGAGCAACACTGGAATCTTGAATCTGGCAAGCAAGGAAAGATACTTTTGTTTACTAGAGAGCATTATGTGAGTCATCGACTCAGTTGGAAACATGATAAAGCAACAGTAGACCCGATGCCCAGGAACACAGGAAAACTCAGAAACTGGAACAACCCTTGAATCTTTGAAGCAACTGAAGAAGAGATCAAAGTGCAGGCCATGAGACTACACCCTAATCAGATTATTAAGCAATAAACCCCCATGATGGAACTTTATTGAAGTTCATTTATTACAATACCCAAAGATTGCAACAAAAGAACATGCATAAATAAAGACAGCAAAGTAAACCTAAAGCATGCAAAAATAAATTAGGGCATGCATAGAAGAATGTTCACATCTGCCTCCATGAATGCAAAAAGACAAATTTTGTCTTTGACTGACAAAAAAGATAGTGAAATAGAAAAACCAGAAGATGAAACCCCTACCAAGACATCCACCTTGGAAAGAGATTTCTGACGATATAAAGAAGTCAAAAAAAGGCTTTCATTTTCTCCAGATAGAGAAAAAACACTGACAGTAGGTTAGAAAGGCTCCAAAAATAAAAAAATTTAGCCCCTGGGGCTTAAGATTATAGGCCCCTAGATGTATGGCATGCACAGGGGGCTGAGGGAAGAGCCCTCGATCACCAATGTGACCGCCGCCAAGGTGTAGGAGCCCGCGGGGCTGAGAGCCCGATGAGCGGCACTGCAGGTGGGCGGAGCAGGCAGTGAAGCTGGTCGGCGGTGCTAGGCCAGCGGGGGCCGGCGGCGGTGCTGGGCTGGGCACGGGCCAGGCTATGGTGGCGCGCTAGCTGCGTGTTGGTTACATGGCGGCAGTGCCCAAAACAAGCCCTAAAAGGGTGATTTTTTTTATTTTTTTTAGTTTTCGTGCCCGTACAGCCCTAAAAGCCAAAAAAAATTTGCCTTAGAGGTACAGAGGACCAAATAGGTCATGTCTTATATCAATACTAGGGTTTTTGGGCCTTCTGGACATGACCATGAGGTCTGTTTGTGCCCAAAGTGCACCAAAAATGAATTCACCCCTAGATCGAAGACAACAAGCCCCGAAAAGCTAAAACTTTTCCCCTTCGAACACAGCTTCAAGATCACCAGGACAGGCAGTAGTAGAAAGGCTCTGATACCATGTAGGATTTGATGGATAAATCCACAGTTGCCAAGAAACCTACATGCAAAATAACCTGTCACTAGAAGAAGCAAGAAGAAGGAGGAGAAAGCAGGAACAACTCTAAATAAACTCTAAAATGGTAGAGCCCAAATATTCAAAAAATGATTGATTGAATTGTTATGAAAAAAGATTACAATGTTCAGCCTATAAAGGTGAACAAACCCTAAAACCTAAGAAAGCTAGGTTGAGCATTTTTATTTTTATTTTTTTAAAATGGACAAACCCACTATATATAATATTAATAATAAGCCAGGTTCAAGAGTTCATTCGGGAAAGAACCTGAAAGAAAACCCGAAATCATCACCCAATACATTCATTTTCAATGATATCCAATAAACTTGGATCCAATTCCGCCAACGTATTTGGATCCCGACTATCAAGCATCTTTCCATCACATCCTAAGTTTGAAAGGTAATCAGCCAATTGGTTACCTTCACGATAAGTATGAGTGATGATGCAGTTTTCAAAAGTA
>MU223281.1:1448962-1474086 GCA_018584345.1 Thuja plicata | reverse complement strand
TTGTATGGTCTGAGTCACATGTTCCCATAACATTCTTTTTTCTTGTGTTGAAGATGGACCATAAATATTAATAACCTGAAAGGACAGATCAAAATGATCAAAATGTAGCAGTTGCCAATTATTTTCACGCTTAATAAGGTGACCTGATATTGTTTTTGGATTCCAAAGTGTAGTGAGCCCCCCCGATGCTCCTACACCCGGAGAATGAACTGACTTCCAAAATGACCAATTGCTGACTGTCTTATCATATGTATCAGCTGATAACTTTGTTTCTTGTAAAAGAACAATATCTGCAGACAATGAGTCCAATTGTTGTTTGACTCGTTGTCGTTTGTCAGAGGCGTTGATGCCTCTGACATTCCAGGTAAGAATATTAATTATAATGCACCTAAAGAGATAGCTTAAGAAATAAAGAGTAATGACAACTTAATTAATTAAATCAACATGATTTAATTAATAAGCCAAAAGTATAATTACTCTAACATTATTTTATGTTATTACTTGAATTAGTGAAGTTGAATATCTATTAGACAAAATATTAGTTCAACTTTTTTTGGCCTTCTTATTGACCTCTACTTTTGATTGGAGCATGGTAGGAATTTTTTTTTAGATTTACGATGCAAGAGAATGCACATGTCATGATATCTTGGACAATATGTTGCAAGGTTGGTGTAAAATATAGGTAAATTAAATTAACATTTTGTACAATTGCCAATCAAATTTAATGCTAAAATGGTGAGGATTCTTGGGTTACGCAACCATTTTGAGTTTGATCCATCTTCACAGGTGATAGGATTTTAACCCTTTGCATGCAAGAATTCATTATTTTTAGAAGGATTTAATCTCCTATGTGAAAGGATGATTTATTATTTGCAAGGCACGATCTAATAAGAATGAATTTTCCAGAGCACTCAAACTCATTGAGACAAGTCTTCCTTTATTCAAATGATGATTTCTTTTATGATCCTTGCATTGATTCATTTTGGCTTGCATCATCCTTATATTGCATTCACTCCTTAGGATCTAGATATTTGTTTTTATTCACATCAGATACAATTTTTAATTTTCATCGAACTTTCTTGTCTACATTTCCCTAGTTCTTTATTTCTTACTCCTTAACTATTAGGGTCATCTATTAGCTATTAGGGTTAATGGTAACAATTCATCTCTTTGGTATTTTGAGAAAGCATTAGTATTTTTTGGCCAAATGTTGTTGGCGGGCTTGCAACCCAATTATTTTTTATTTTTGGTTGTTCTACTTGCATGTCCCTCATTGTCTTTGGTGGAAGAGGGCATGTAAATTCACTATGAAGTAATATGAAGCAGGTTACAGTGTAATATTATGGTTACAAATATTCTTATAGGAATGTATGCAAAATGTAGTTTTAATGACATTTGTTTGATAAAATGTCTAAACTTGATTTGATTTTCTAGACCATGATACTTGCGCAATATAGCCACAATAAATTTGTAGAGGGCACCATGGAGCTCTTCAAATAAATGCAATTAACAAGGATAAATTGAAGTGTGAAAATTTTTGTTAGCATTCTTTTGCAATGTGTAGGTCTAGGAGCTATAAAACATGGTATGGAAATCCATGATCAAATACTAAAAAGATGATTTCAATATGATGTATTTATGGTCAATTCCCTTGTTGATATGTATGGAAATGTGGAAAAATGAGATAGAAATGTGTAGGGTGACCCTTGCCATAAATGGAAAGGAAAAGGATGTCCACTTGGATTAGAAGAAAAAATTGAGGGTGAGCCTTAGATTTGTGTAGCATTAGTAGCTTCTTTTCTCTACGCTAGCCACAATTGTACTTAGAATAGAGGACATTGTTGGAGGTTGTGAAGTCCTTAGTGAATGTGGAGGCTTCCCATGATAAAAAATCCTAGACTCCTAATCTTTCGCTAATATGATATATCAATAATGAGATTCTAATCTTTCACTAATCCGATATCATCAACCTTATAGGGGATACTAGTTTTATTATTTAAGTTATTGTGAAGAAGATAAATATTTTTATCCACTACCCCAAGGACTTTCTCAGCAACTAGATGATGAGGGGAAGTAAACTCTCTAAAAATATTGTTTCTACGGGGTAAAAGTACGAAGTTGTGTCGTACTTGAGGACCATTTATGTTGTTCCCGCCAGAATTGTTTCAGCCAGACCTATTTTGGCTAGAACATTTTTGGCCATACATACATGGCGCACATGCGACGCCATGTGGCATTGATGTGACAGACAATTTCTGGCCAAAACTATTTCAATCGGACCTGGTCTGACCGAAACGGTTTCGGTCAAAACCCTTAAAAACTATATATACCCCAAAATTTGGTTAGAGCGGCTCATTTGTACTGAGCGCCTTCTGAGAATTGCAGAGCGGAGTAGGAGAACTTTTGCCGAAAATAGGTAGGATTTTTTTTGTTTTTTGTATTTTTTAAATGTTTTTAAATTTTGTTTTGTTAAATTAATGTAGTTGTACTATTTTTTGATGTTTTTTGTTTTAATTTTGTTATTTTTAATTTTAGAAAATATAGAATATTGTTCTATGTAGATTTAATTTTTTTTCATTCAAGATCATATGTTAGTTACTTTGTTAATTAATTTAGTTTTATTACATATGTTTCAAAATATTAGGAAAATGTTGCAAAACATTAGGAAAATGTTACTTAGGAAAATTTTTCATTAGGGAAATGTTACTTAGGAAAATATTACATTAGGAAAATTTTACTTAGTTAATTAATTTATTTTTATTACATATGTTTCAAAATATTAGGAAAATGTTACAAAACATGAAACCAACATGAAACTGAAACTGAAACCAACCTGAAGTCAGATTTTGAATGGGTTGATAATAACATCTATGCTCCTAATTCCAAATCTGGTAGAGCTAGATATTGGAAAATGGTATAAAATCAAAGAATTTCTTTCTGTGATTCTCCCTGGCTGGTTATGGGAGATTTCAACTGTCCTCTGAAAGAAGATGAGAAGTTTGGAGGGGTTGATAGCTTGAGTTAACTGGAGGGTAGAGTTGATCTAATGGATTTTGTCTATCATCAAGCTCTTGTTGATATAGATCTACAAGGTGTTAATTACACTTGGTCTAATAGAAGAGTGGGAGAGGACCTTATTCAGGTTCATCTGGATTGTGCCATGATTTCTGGTAACTGGCTTAGTAACTTTTGTTTCTCATTGTCTTCCATCACGAAGGTTGGGTCAGATCACTTTCCCCTCTCCTTTGTTGCTGATTTAATGAAGGTTAAGGGTAATATCCCCTTTAGATTTGAAAAAATGTGGATTGACCACCCTGAATTACAACAGAGAATCTGGGAATGGTGGAATGTGAACATTTGTGGGACTGCTATGTTTCGGGTGTCTAAGAAAATCCAGCACATTAAACAAAATATTAATACTTGGAGTAAGGAAGTGTTCAGGGATATCTTCAAAGTCAAGCTGGACTTGCAAATGGAAATTGATACCATTCCGGACTCTATTCAGCAGATAGGTATGTCTCAAGACCTGAAGGATAAAGAGACTATTCTATTGGCCAAGACTCATAATATTATCTCTAAAGAGGAAGTGTACTGGAGAGAAAGGTCTAGGTCACTGTGGCTAAAGGCTGGAGATAAGAACACTAGGTTCTTCCACATGTCTGCTTCCAAACATAGAGCCTCTAACAGAATTTCCAAACTCAGGGTAGCCTCTGGCATGGTTAGCAATGATAAAGATATTTCTTGGGCTATGGTTGACTTTTATTCTTCTCTTCTTTCCAAAGATTAGTCACTTTTCTTGGAAAACTAGGCTTTGGTTCTTGATTTTATCCCTTCTTTAGTAGATGTTCCTACTAACAAGTTTTTGACTGCCATTCCTTCCTCAGAGAAAATCAAGAAAGTTGCTTTCTCTTTTGAGGGAGATAAGTCCCCGGGCCTAGATGGCTTTCCTGGGTTCTTCTTTCATAAATTCTAGCATATTGTGGGCAAGGATATATGTCATGCAATTAAAGAATTCTTTGGTTCCAGAACTTTGCTTAAGGAAATTAATGCTACCTTTATTGCATTGATTCCTAAGTCCCCTGGTGTTGATTCTGTTGACTCCTTTAGGCCGATCAGCTTATGTAACTCAGTGTATAAGATTTTCTCTAAGGTTCTTACTCTTAGGTTGTTGGCTATCCTTCCTCATATTATTTCCCCTCAGCAAAGTGGTTTTGTTCTTGGCAGGCAAATTTTGGACTCCATTATGAAGGTTCATGAGGTTATTCATTCCACCCAGTCTTCCTCTATTCATGGTTTCTTGCTAAAGCTAGATCTCTCGAAAGCTTATGACCTGGTGGACTGGGGCTTTCTGATTAAGATTCTCCAATCCTTTGGATTCTGTGAAAAACTGCTCCAGCTTGTTTCCCAACTTATTAGTACTTCGATGATTACTGTTATTGTTAATGGCTCCTCTTCCTGATTCTTTAAGCCCACAAGGGGTCTCCGTCAAGGGGATCCTTTGTCCTCCATTCTCTTTGCTATCCTAGCGGAGGGTCTTGGTTGTTATTTTCAAAACCTGGCTTCTGAAGGTTCTATTCAGGGCCTTATTCCTTCCTTTGCCTCTAGGCCTTACTCCCACTAGAAATTTTTTGATGACACGGTTATTATGGGGTCATCTTCTATCCAGGAACCTAGAAGGATTAAAAAATCTCTTTTTATTTATTCTTCAGCTACAGGCCAAATTGTTAATTGGCTGAAGAGCTCTCTATACTTTATAAATACGTTGGAGGATAGACAAAATTGGATAGCTATAATCATTGGGTGTGAAATTGGGACCTTTCCTGCAACCTACCTTGGTCTCACTTTAGGATTGAAACCTCCCAACTCCTTTTGGGCAGGTATTGTGGATATATTCAATAGGAAATTAGTTGGTTGGAAGGGAGCTCTCCTTAGCCAAGCTGGAAAACTCCAACTTCTGAAGGCTTCTTTACAGAGTCTCCCCATATATGCCATGAGTCTGTTTAGGATCCTAGGAAAAATTTCCAATGTGATAGAATCTATTTGGAGAAATTTTCTTTGGTCTGGACTGGAAGACAGATAGAGACTGGCTCTTGTGGCGTGGGACAAGGTTTGCACTCCGAAGAAATGGGGAGGTCTGGTGATTCAGCCTCTAAAATTTATTAACCAGGCTCTTCTGGGAAAGCAAATTTGGCATATCTATGGTGACAATAAAGAATAGAATGACATTATTAGAAAAAAAATATTTCTCTTTTAGTTCGCTCACATGTCAGACTTTATGAAGTCTAATGTGAAGGTGCAGGGTTCTTTCATTTGGAACAGTATCCTGCAGCAAGCTAAGGAGATGCCTTTCAAGGGTGCTAAGTGGATCTTGGGTAATGGAAGGAGAATTATGCTCTGGGATGATTGTTGGGCCAAAGATTTTCCTCTGAATTCTATTACTCCTATCCAACCTTTTATTGATATATGTAAACAAAGATTTGGTTTGAGGACCTTAGATTACTAGGAAAACTAGACCTGGGTTGACCTTTCTGAGGTATACTTCTCGCTTAAACCTCTTATGATGGATTTGAATGTCTGGAAAGTGGACACTTCTAAGGAGGATAATTTGATTTGGGGAAAGCTTCCATCGGGTCTCTATTCTATTGCTTCGGCCTTTGAGATCTTGATAAAGCCCCCAGATCCTCTTCCCTTCTAGAATCAGGTATGGGATAAAAGGCTCATTCCTAAAATTAACATCTTTTTTGGATGGTTTTGTAAAACAAGATCCTTACCATCGACAATCTCCAAAATAGAGGAATGATTTTGCTGAACAAATGTTTTCTATGCAAAAATACGGAGGAATCGGTTTTCCACTTGGCCATTGATATCTTTTATTCCAAAGATGTTTGGTGCCTTATCTTGTAATGCCAGAATATTCATTGGGTGTTTTTGAACAATCTGGAAAAAAAATTCAAGCAGTCGAGAAATGCAACTACTCCTGTTGATAGGTCGTTGTGGAATATTATTGCTCCTCATATCATCGAGAAACTTTGGTGAGAATGAAATGATAGTCTTTCGTGATAATTCTTTGCCTCTGGTTATGATTGTGGAAAATATTAAAAGAAACATTAGAGGGAACAGTAATGTGTTCAATGGTGGCATGCTGGATTTCAATGTTGGAGTTTTGACTGATTCTATAGCCAATTCTCCTTCCAAGCAGGATAATGCCATTTGGCTTTCCCCTCCTATTGGCTGGATTAAAGCCAATTTTGATGGAGCTGCAAAGGGGAATCTGGTCCTTGTTGGATGTGGTGGTCTTATCCGCGATGATGGGGCAAATTGTCTTGTTGTTGTGGCATTCCCCATTGGGGTCCAGACCAACCACGTGGCGGAAGCGATGGCTCTTCTGCAAAATTAAAAATTAATTAATGTAAGTATGCCCTTGAATGTGTGGATCGAAGGTGATTCAATGAATATCTTAAATTGAATTAAATGGATTACCAAGCCATCATGGTCAATCAAGGCGATTATTGATAAGGCTTGTTTAATTGTTAACTCTTTTTCCAATGTCATCATATCACATAACTTCAGGGAAGCGAACTGTACTGTGGATGTGCTGGCTAACATTGTAGTTAAGGCCAAGGGTATCATGACCTGGCATGGAGTTAGTGATTTTACCGTTGAGGTGAGAGCCAACTTGGTGTATGATCTTGTTCATAGAAAACAAGCAGATTTGGAAAATCTCAAAAATCTTTCATGAATTTACGCATATCATTAATAGCTGTCAACAGGGTTACGGAAAGGCTTATCTTTCCCAAGAATGTGAAGTCCAAACACACATTCACTGGCTATTTACAAATTTTGAATTTGGCTTTTCTGCACTTTCTCTTCTTTTCTTATGCCATTATTAGTGACTTGCAAGGTACCTTGGGGGTGGGTTAAACAGAAAGGAGTCAAAAAATTGTAAGAAATGGAAGACCCAAATGGAGGTTTGGGATGAGCTTAACAAGGGAGGCCTAACTAACTACATGGCTCCAAAGACGTTGTCATGAATGATTTTGTGGAAAGCTTGAAGGATGGTACTGTGGTTATCGATGGTATGGCCGTTAAGATCACCGAAGACCTGATTGCTGAGGTTACAGGTTTAAATACCAAAGGCATTAAATTTTACAGAGACAAAAAGATATCCCAGAAGGCTATTCAGCACTTCCCTAAAGACAAAGTGGAAGAAGATATTCTGGTGAAAGACTCTGGAGGGTATTATGATGTCAACTCCATCAAAGAATCTTGGGCGAAGGTGCTTACAGCAATCATGGAGTAAATTTTTTTGGATGGGAGATAGAAAAGATCCAATTCCTACCATTTCATGTTATGTCATTTCTGACATAAGGTGAGAATTTATTTCCCCTTCTACCTGTTGCAATCTCTCTATCATAGTATTACTGACCACAGGCATAAGGAAATTAAGCCCATTCTGCATGAGGGTTTGATTCTCCTGATTGTAGAACATGTTAAGAAAGTTGCAGCCTCCAGTCATCTTATTATTTCCCTGAGAGACTCAAGCTCTGCTAAAGCGGGAAAAAGGATTAGGGTGGGTGACGAAATGATAGAGCCGACTGTTAAAAATTTGAAATTTGAAAAAAATAAGGGTATGGACATGACTCGGATGCTGAGAGTGGCGATGGTTAGGATGGAATAGACTACTTCCCTCACTCCTAGTCTGATGACGAGAGTAAGAAGTCTCTATCTATTTTGGTGAGTGCCTCCAGTGAAGATGAGGTCAAAACTATGGGAGCCCATATTGTTAAGGAGAAAGTTAAAGTTCCTGAGATTGCTGAGGAGGATGTGGGTGGCCAAAAAGTTCCTATTTTGGTCAATTACGTGAGTTCAGAAGAGCGTGACATTCCCATCTCTGTGAAGCTTGAAGTTTTTATGGATGTGCAGTCAGAGAGGAAAGAGGAGGAAACCCTAGGTCACGACACTATTGAGAAGGATCATATCCCTGCTACTTCTAAGAACATTCCTTTCTCTAAATTGGTAGATATGTAGGAGCAGAATGTCCAACTTCTCTAGGAGGACATGGATGACAAAATTGAGCCCCCATTTGGAGTCCTTCAAACTGCAAAGGCAGTGGCATTGTACTCATTTTGACTAATGAAATAGGTATTTAAGGAAATCAAAAGTCTTCATCTCAACTTTAGAGCTTCGTCTTCTCATGTTGATCTCATCCAAGGTAATCAAGATTCTAGGTTGGCAGGGGTTGATGGTAAATAGAACAAGGAGGATGGGAAAAATCTGAAGTCTCTGCATGACAGATTTGACATTCTAGAGAACACATTGAAAAAACATATGAAGGATAACAATATCTTCATGGGTTCCACTATGAAGTGTTTTAATTTCATTAAGTCTAAGATGGATTTAGGTTCTCCTACTATGAATATCGATGATGAAAAAAATGACATGGAGGATGCAGGTCTGGGAAAGCGCACATGCTCAACCAAGAAAAAGAAAATCCAAGATGGGATTCCGGAGCTATCAAATTTCAACGCTGCCATCAAAAAGGTCTTCAAAGCTAAAAAGGAAGTGGAAGGCACTCTCCTAGAGTTTTCCTAGTTCCTGCAGTTCCTCTTTTTTTTTTGCTTCGTCTTTTGGCTTTTGGCTGCCGGAGAGTCTAGATGGTTTCTATCTTTCTTCTCTGGTTGTCTATTTTATTTTGGGTTTAGCAGGATGGGTCTTAGTCCTGTCTCTATTTATTCCTTTTTATGTTGTCTATCTTTTTGTAATGGGTTTAAGGGGTTTCGGGTCCCCATAAAACCAGTTTTTACTAGCAATCAAAAACATGAAACTGAAACATAAATCAATATAAACTCTAACATTAACCCTAACATGAAACCTTAACCATATTGAACCCTAACATGAACCTTAACCATATTGAACCCTAACATGAACCTTAACCATATTGAACCCTTACATGAACCCTAACAAAACCTTAGGAAAATGTTACAAAACATTAGGAAAATGTTAGAAGATATTAGAAAACAAATTAGTATTATAAAACATATTAAACATAATATTATACCCTAACATGTGAAACCCTAATATGAAACCAACATCAAATCCAAACATGAAACTAAAACTTAAATCAACATAAACCTTAACATGAAACCTTGACCATATTGATCCCTAACATGAATCCTAACATGAAACCAACACATGAAACTGAAACATAAATCAACATAAATGTTAACGTGCTAAATTGAATTTTTATTTTGAACATAAATGTATTTGTGTTTTATTTTATCTATTTTATCTATCATGACATGGCATTAGCTAGAGAAACTAACATGAAACTGGAACATTAACCAACATAAACCCTAACACTAAAAAAACATATATATATGAACTCTAACCATGTAAACCTAATTTAAAAGTGGATCCTTAAACCCAATTGAGAAATAAATCATAACATGTTCAACCAAAATGAACCCTAACCTTCAACTAGAACACGTACTAGAAACCAACATAAATCCTAACATGTTCAACCAACACATCAACCCTAACATGGAAGCAACATGTGAAACTGGAACATGAGCCAACATAGACCTTAGAACACTAGAAACCAACATGAACGGGCTAACCACAGAAAAATTAACCCTAAATGTAATTGAGAAATAAACCAAGTTGATCCCTAAACCTAAATATTCAACATTAATCTACATTCAATTTGGCTAGTTGTAAACCTATACAAAATTGAACCATAACTCAAAACCTCTTCATTAGAAAATATGTGCAAATGTATGTATATGATTTTAAATCATTTTTCTTTCAAATGTATATGTATTCAAGTGTTTTCAATTTTATTTATATTTGTAACACATGTGTTTAAAAATGTATAATTAAATTAGAATTGAACCATGTACATGTGCAGAGATCTACATATATTCTTCTTTATATACTTTTGAGCATATAGATCTATTTTTTCTATCACATGGCATCGGGTGGAGGGGCATCACCTGTAGATTCTGGAGAGGCCAGTGTACATGGGGGTGGTGGTTTCCTCTCTTCTCATAGATCTGTTGACTCTAGACAGGTCATGGAGGAGTTATTTTCTAGTACCATAGCTCGATTGACACGAGCTATTGAGGTTCTTGATCAGAGGATCCAGTCATCCACCACCCTTCCTAATAGGGATAGGGTGAAGATTATTAGAGAGGACCTGGTTTGTATGATTGACACAGTTCAATCATACAACCCTTATGATAGCATATTTATTGATACATTCTATACTTCTCTCTCTCGTAGCGTTACTGGCCCTTCGAAGTATAATAGGTTGACTCAGAGGTCTCCACCGCTATGGTGAAGACCATGTTTCCTTATTACTGGGGCATAGCTCAGGTGAGAGGTTACATGACTACTCAATGTGATCATGACCTTTTTGCACCATTTAAATATATCCTTGATGGTTGGCTACTCATCATAGGTGACCCCAGAAGGATGAGCTTCCACTATATTTCTGCAAACAATTGTTTGTTGAATTTCATTTGCATCATGATGTTGATTACACAGATTTTACCGGTCATGTTGGGTAGGGGAGGGGGAGATTATCAGACAAATTCAGAAGGCCTAATTCCCCAGTTCCCACTAGTAAGTGGGAAAAGGTGCGTCCAAACCTTTTGGTCATACCAAAAGGTTTGGAAATGACAGATGTAGGATAGAGTTTACCTAATGACTGTATTGAGAGAGATGTATTTTCTAGTATCGTGAGTATCACAAAAAAGGTACAGGAGATGTCATATGATTGTTTAGGGAGATACATGTTGCATTCCCATTGTGGCGTTCCTCCACCTGCACAAGATGCATCCTCTAGTGATGATCCATATCATATAGTAGACATACCATCTCCTTTAGAGGTTGCATCTATATCAGATTTGGACCTGTTGCGTCATATGGGTGCATGTTTATCCAGTGATCTACTTTGCGCATATCAGGCTTTATAGATTATTGGTGGGGTTCCTCTCAGGGAGGTTTCATCATTTGTCCCCACCATTCTTAGTAGATCTAATGGATTAGGTTCTTAGGGTGCACAGAGACAGAAGGATATTTGTACAACAACTACAACTCCTCAACAGATTGCAGTTGACGAGGATGCACCTCACCAATCTACCCAGGCCACTTCATCACGTCCAGCTTGTCAACCTTTTACCAGATTGCTTATAGATGACCAGATTGATCCCTCAAAGGTGTCCTTACATGACCATATTGATCCCGGTGATGTGTCCTTACATGATTCAGATTTGAGCGCTATCGGGAGAGCATTACACACTGCTACGGTATATATTTATTTAAATTTGGTGTATTTAAAAAACTTACACATGTACATGTATAAATAAATTCAATTAAAATTTTGATTTTAATATATATTATATATGTTCTCCAGAGTATTCTAGACAATATGGAGCCATATGGAGATTTATAGACTCCTAGTGATCCCGTACATAATGACAAATAGGTAAATTTATATGTTTTTTCAAACTTAATTTTTCTATGATCATAAGTATTTAATTTATTATACATGTGTTTATGCACATGACACATATATTTATTTTATTGCCCACAGAGATCAGGAGGAGCTGGACCATCATCAAGTCACGGATCAGGATATGGTCCTAGTTGAGCATATATGCTATTTTACATATTTCATGTTTCACAGATATATTCTAGATATTTCATATGTACATGTTATTTGAGACACATCTATTCTAGACATTTCATTTACATGTTATTTCATGTTTTAGACATTACATATATACATGTTGGTATGTTATTTCATATTTTAGACATTACATATATATACATGTTCATTTTTGTCATTTCATATATGTATGTATGTTATACATGTGAATGAGTTATTTCATATTTTAGACATTACATATATACATGTTCATTTTAGTCATTTCATATATGTATGTATGTTATACATGTGAATGAGTTATTTCATATTTTAGACATTAAATATATACATGTTCATTTTAGTGATTTCATTTATGTATTTATGGTATACACATGAATGAGTTATTTCATATTTTAGACATTACATATATACATGTTCATTTTCGTCATTTTATATATTTATGTATGTTATACATGTGAATGAGTTATTTCATATTTTAGACATTACATATATACATATTCATTTTAGTCATTTCATATATGTATGTATGTTATACACGTGAATGAGTTATTTCATATTTTAGACATTACATATATACATGTTCATTTTAGCTATTTCATATTTTATATATTGCATATATACAACCTTAACTAATGTAATGGACCATTAAAATACAATTAACAAATCTAAATAATGTAATGTCTTAAGGGGAGGTCTTAAGGGGACGTCTTAAGGGGAGCTCATACATCAAAGCATACACATCAAAACATGCACATAACATATATATTAAAACCATTGAACCATTTTAAAATACAGTTAACTAATCTAAAAAAAAATTCATGTAGGTAATTTAAAGTAATTTAAAAGGGGATGTCTTAAGGGGAGGTCATACATCAAAGCATACACATCAAAACATAAATTTATAACAACATATATAAAAGCTATATGATAAACTCATTGAACCATTAAAATACAATTAACTAATCTAATCAATTTGTCATGTAAGTAATTTAAAAAAATGGGATGTCTTAAGGGGATATCTTAAGGGGAGGTCATACATCAAAGCATACACATCAAAACATAAATTTATAACAACATACATAAAAGATATATTATAAACTCATTGAACCATTAAAATACAATTAATTAATCTAATCAATTTGTCATGTAAGTAATTTAAAAAAAGGGGGGGATGTCTTAAGGGGAGGTCATACATCAAAGCATACGCATCAAAACATAAATTTATAAAAGCATACATAAAAGCTATATAAAAAAACTCATTGAACCATTAAAATACAATTAACTAATCTAAACAATTTGTCATGTAAGTAATTTAAAAAAATGGGATGTCTTAAGCGGAGGTCATACATCAAAGCATACACATCAAAACATAAATTTATAACAACATACATAAAGCTATATAATAAACTCATTGAACCATTAAAATATAATTAACTAATCTAATCAATTTGTCATGTAAGTAATTTAAAAAAAGGGATGTCTTAAGGGGGTTTCTTAAGGGGAGATCTTACATCAAATCATACACATCAAAGCATAAATTTATAACAACATACATAACAGCTATATAATAAACTTATTGAACTATTAAAATACAATTAACTAATCTAATCAATTTTTCATGTAAGTAATTAAAAAAAGGATCTATCTTAAGGGGGTGCATTAAGGGGAGGGCATACATCAAAGCATACACATCAAAACATAAATCTATAACAACATACATAAGAGCTATATATTAAAACCATTGAACCATCAAAATATACATTATAAAAGAATACACAATTTACCAACCATGCATAACTATAGAGTTCAAATTGTAGAGTTCAATAACATGTATCCAATATCCAATACATTAAATAAGAGTTCAAACTGTAGAGTTCAAATATGAAAGTACGAGAGCTACAAAAAGAATATTATCCTAAAGCTCTTGATACCTATAGTCTGGATGCTTTCTATCTTTTATCATCTCCAAAAAAATTTCATGTTCTTCAATAGGCAACCTCCACTTTTGATTGCCACGTCCTCTTTTTTGCAATGTCTCAAATTGCAACTTTGTTGCTATAACCAAGTGACTGTACTGTAGAACTTTTTGGCTAGACATATATTCAATAAATTGAACACCATTTTTGCCTATCTTTATTTGTTGAAAATATGTTCCTTCAATAGCAACTTAACTATTCAGATATGACTGTCCATCACCATCTACAATTTCTTATGGAAACTTGTATTTTTATTTCATGCATCTTAGTAGATAATAATCTACACTTTCTACATTGTCAGGGTCTATAACCACAAAAAATATATCACCTATAGAAATCTAGATTCTATTAAATTCAAATCAAAAGTACAATAAACAAAATTTATATAAAAGAGCATGTATGTACATGCACTTGTAACAACTAAATCAGAAACATGCTCATAATCATCTTAATATATAGGATCATGAATGTTTATGTCAATGTCATCATCTTCATAAGGAGGCATTCTGATTAACTCCTTCATCTCCCATCGTGAAATGTATCCATTTGCAATATTATCACATTGACTCAATGGATTTTCCTCAACGCAGTCAACACAGAAACATGATTTTTCTCTTACTTGAATCAATAGAGGCTTGTGTTTTCTGGTACTCATCAATTGATGTAAAATTCTAATATCAACAATCCTTTGACAATCGTAAGGATTAGATTGGTCTATATCTGTTACAAATATGAAATGAAACTTGCACATTTTTAGATCAACAATTATGATAACATAGATGAACACGAAATTAAATTTTAAAATTTAGAATTTTTCTACAAAATATAAATTACCTTTCACTTCCCAAAAATAACGTTTGTTGTATTTGGTGTCCCGACTAGCAAAATGATTTTGACACAATTCAACAATTTTCTTTGAATTCTCTATCATGTTACCTATAAATTTCTGAACTATCAGTTTAAAGAAAATGGATCTAAGTTGAAATTATACTATTTGAAATATCTAGATATATATATTTAACTACTGTTCACGCCATTTGTACCTACAAGTTCATGTTGGCGAAGTGGCTCCTGCTCCACCGTGCTCTCCTTTTCCATGTCCACTTTCAAAGAAGTTCCAAAGAAACTTAACATTGCATCTAGCATGTTGCATAGCTAGCCAATTAAAGGCTTTTGTGGATTTAAACTGTCCTACAAGATTAAGTTTTTGTATGCAAGATTATGATCATTTAATAATTTAACAAGTAATCAATGAGAATAAAATGAATTGAAGTGCATACACTTACCTGCACAACCATCAAACCAATTCTAATGTTGTGAAGCTTTTATCCTGCAACTCACAATATCTTCAAAATACATTGCAAAACAATGAGCCACATAGATCCTATCATGAACCTTATCATCATTGATATAGAAATGAACCTCCTTGATGATAATGCATTCATTTGGATTGATACTTTCTACCTCATCCAAATTAAATTGTGCGTGTCTATAGGTCACTTGCACAAATATTGCAACTTTTTTAGAATAATAATATTGAGCTTGGAGCTCTGATTGAGGGGAGAATGTATAGTTCTCAAGAGAAATCTACAACTGAAATAATACAACCATGTGGAAAATAATTTTTGGAATCACGAAGCTGTTTAGCTTGCCATCGTGCACCATGACAATGCTAGATATGTGGATAAATTATATTATGGAGCCTGGTCATAAACTCAAGGTAGGGCAATTCACTCTCCTTCAATACAATTTTTTTGGATTCATTTCCAGTCTTAGTTTGGTACATGTCTCATATTCAAATCTTTTCCACAAAATTGGCATTGAAACGTTAATATTCTCAATTTGCAATGGAAATTTATGTAAATCTCCATAATCATTGCATGCACTCTTTATACATTTTAGTTTGAACTCATTTGAATCTTCGGATTTCTCAAATAAAATAGACTTAACAAATTGTGTCGTACTTTCAGGGATGACCATATCTAAATTAAGTACTGCCATAACCTTTTTATATGATTGCAAATATAGATGAAACTCAACATAATTTTGGCAAAAATAAATTTCACTTACCTTATTTATGCGTACAAAGCAAGGGCGCAACCTCTCAAACATTCTTTGACATATTTTCACATCTAAAAATTCTTGCTTGAATGCTTCAAACAATTCACTTTGTGTTGTTTCTATAAAATGTTTTGAATGTGCAGTTTTCATACCAGTCTCTTCATCTTTCATCTATATAGTATCCCTTCTATTAGAAAAAACATGAGAGTGAGCGGTTAAATATTTAATGACCTGTCTTTTCACATCTTCAAAAAATTTGTCTTTTCAGGGAAGTCTACAAATATTAACCCAATTCTTTTGAATATTTTCATCTAACATATTTCTCTTCCTAATATATCTTTGAACAGTTCTTCTAGATACATGAACAATAAATCAAAAATTTCATGTACTTGTTTTCTCTATGTCAACCTCCTACGATCAAGTAGTCGTCAATGCTCTACGTGAAACACTTAAATTGGCTCCTCGACTTGAGTTGTTAATTTCGTTTAATGCATCTTGCAAATTTTCAATTATTGTTTGATTTACATTGTCTCCTGAGTTTTTCTTGTTATCAACACCCAAAAACTCCAAAATAGGAGTCATTTCTGTTTTCCTGATTAACCTAGCAAATAATTGTGCTTTTCCATTCAGACTTTTATTTTGAAAATATTCATCCCAAATTTTTTTGCATTTTTTTTAATTGTGCTTTCAGATACCAATTTGTCAGATGAAATTTGATTGAAAAGTGAATCCTCATGCATCTCCACCAAATTGCCCATGTCAAAAGATATATTTCCACCAATTTGTTCCCCTAGTTGAATTGTATCTTCTTGAGCTTCAACAGGTCTATCTTCATTAAGTTTTGTATGACCTTTCATTTTGTCATCCCTTATTCAATCATATTTTCTTGTTCTATTCATTTTATTTCCCATTGCACAAATTATTCAAATTGAGAGCTTCAATTCACCTGCATACACAAAACCATATACTCTTGATATAAAAATCAAAAATAATATTGATAAGTTCATAATTTAATATTGAGAAATACTTTAATTAAAAACACAAAAAATCTCAAAAAACTAAAATAAGAAATAAACTTACAAAAAATACAAACCTCCTTGATAATCTTAATTCATGGTTGCCCTTTAACGCCAAAAAATATGCCTTTAAAACTATTTAAAAACTGATTTTATTAAAAAAATATTTTTTAAGTCGAATAATTGCCAATTATGTTTTTTAATTAAAAATGATCATTATATATGAACTTTGAGGGTCATGGTCATCCACGTGACCATGTTTGGTCGGCCTTAGTTTTGACCAAAACAGTCCCGGCTGATCTAGTTTTGCCAGAACAATTCCGTTCAAAACTACTTATGTGGCAGCCAAATAAGCAAAAACTAGGAAAATTGAAAACATGTCACTATAGGGGCTTAATTGTCCATCAAAGCTCAATTTTTTTTAAAATCTAAAAATATCCTTTTGTAGAGTTCGGAGTCTAGACTATGGTCATATAATTTTTATAGTATTTTTTATTACATATAATATATTATAAGTTAAAAAAACTCCAAGTAGGTATTTTAACATTTAAGAATACGCTCGTTCAAAAAAAGGAAAAAAAAAAAAGCAAATCATGTCGGAAAATTTTAAAACTTATATTTAACACTAGAGGAGAGATCCCTCTTCAAGAATATATAATTTGTTTTGTATTTGGTGTAGATTTGCTAGGCCAAATTAGGCGGGAGAAAAAAACTATTAATTTCGGGTAACTCCAACTTTGAATAGTTATAACAGACAAAATATATATTGAAAACCAATCTTTTTTTCTGCACTAGCTATACATGTCATCTAAAACATATTATGAAATCAAAGGAAAACAAGATTATTTGCATGTATTTGTTTGGTGGGAACTAGACCCTAGATTTTCAGCATTTTTTAGCAATTAAAAAAAGGACTTCAAAAATTAAAAAAACTATGTCAATTCTTATTCAATTTTTTTTTAATTACAGGCATAAACTACATCCAATTTTACACATTTTATTAGTTTACATCATTTTCAAATTCTAAATGCAAATGCCACTTTATCTCGTTAAAGTTTAACAATTTTGCATGCTGTGGTCCTTTTCCTTTTTAAAAGTGTGACATGGGTTTGTACTTTTACCCTACGTTCTTTCCAAAGACCCCAAATTATGTGAGGAGCACATATGGACCAAAGATCCTTTATCACACAATTTGAAGAAGGGAAATGTCGACACTGAAGAAAGAAATCATAAACAGTCCCAACAAAAATCATGTAGAGATTCTACTTTTGAAGGATTCTGGACCAGACTTCACTGGAAAAGGAATAATAGATCAGAAGGTGGGGTTCCAAATCCTTAGCCTCCAAGCATAAGTAGCACCTATTGGGAATTTGGAAGCCTCTTTTGCAAATATTGTTAGTAGTGAGAACCTTATTCTCAAGAAAAATCCATTAAAAAATATTGATTTTAGGAATAAGAAACTTCACCCAAGACTTGGCCCAGAAGTGAGAAGGATTTTGAGATCTAGTAAGCAAAGAGATGAGTGAGGTTTTGCCACTAGGAATACTAGACTAGATAGGATAGTCCTTAGCACCTTCCTTAATATCCCAAGCATTATGACAAGCTTTAATTGGTGACAAAGAACTATCAATAGCTGTCAATTGTATCCATTTCTGACCCTGCCAATAACCATTGACCATAGTGCCAAAGAGTGTCTTACATTTATCAATAAGGGAAGAAAAGGCAAGGAAATTACCTAAATATTGATCAAGTAACCACCTGTCCTCCCAAAATTTAATTCTTCTACCATTCCCCATCTTCCATCTCATTCCAAGGACGACAATATTCTTTACCTTTGGGATGTTGTTCCAGAGGAAGGAGCCATTGACAAAAAAAGAAGAGTTGAAAAATTTGTCAAATGAGGAGCAGTAAAATAAGTATTTACTTCTCCAAATCTGGTTCCATTCCCTAAGATATCCATATAATCTCCAAAAAAATTTAGCAAGAAAAACCTTGTTAAAAGATTTAATACTTCTTATTCCTATTCCTGCTAGCTTATTGTGTTTGTGAACACTGCCCCCTAGAATGGTCAGGATCGTCGAGAGAAACAAGTTTTGATCCTCCATTCTCAAATTGGTGTCAGTAGATAGAAAAGAAGAGAAGAATCAAACAGTTTCACCCTGGATATCCTCCTATTTAACTAGCTTACCCCTCTCAGAACAAATATGATATATTATATTAGCCACTCTATGCGTGAGGGTAGTCATATGGGATAAACTAGTGTTTTATCACCGATTGTTAGCCAGATAAACCTGGACTATGACTTCCATAAAATCTCCTCTTTGGAAATGGTGTCATGGTATTTAACCAAGATTTTCATTCTCCTTAGTCATTGAGTCCAAGTTGTACCCCTCAGATTGAATTTTTTTCTAGATATCTTTGAGTTCAAGTTGGATGGCCACCTTAGAAGCAAAAATGTCTCCAAAAAAATCCCTATTCCACTTTCTAACTTTGTCTTTTATATATCTTTGTTTTTTAGCAACTTTAAACATTGCAGTTCTATCTACATCAATATTCCACCATTCCTTAATACTATACTCCAATTCTGGGTAAGATAACCACATTTCCTCAAACCTAAAGGGGAAGTTTCTCCTACTGCAGACCACATCAGTAACAAAAGATATAGGAAAATGATCTGAACCAATTCTGGAAATAGTAGTGAGAGATCATAAATACTTTACCATCCAATCATTTAAAATGAGAGCCCGATCAAGGCACACTTGAATCAATTCCTTCCCAATCCTTCTATTGGTCTAGGTGTACCTAGTATCTTGAAGATCTATGCCCATTAAGGCTTGTTGACTGATAAAGTCCATGAGGTCAAGTCTTCTATCAGTTTGAGATTGGGATCCTCTAAAAATTCCATTATCTTTGAGAGGAGTGTTAAATTCACCCATAATCAGCCCACAATCATCCGGAATGTTTTGTCTGTAAGCCGCCAGCCTATTCCAAAATTTGATTCTAGCAGTCCTAGTGTTAGGGACATAGATGTTAGAGAGGACTCAGGAGATCCCATCTCTAAGATGATGAAATTTGATAGAGATAATGTTATCATCAACTATCATCGGCTCCCCTTTTATATATTTGAGGTTCCAAAAAATCACAATACCCCCTGAGGGTCCCTCCGAACTACTCCCAGCGACCCCACAATTTTTAAAAACATTGATTTTCTCCACCTTGTCACTAGACATCTTAGTTTCTTGGATCATAATGATGTCTCGCTTGTCGTCCCTGACCACATTACTAAGAACATCATTCTTATGGGGGTTGTTTAACCCCATAATGTTCCAAGAGATGATCTTCATTTTTTAGCTGGAGAACATACCTCTTGGATGGTCATCTACTTGCCATCAACAATATTTTGCTTACTCTCCTATTCTCTGATGTGCTTAGCTGACTTTCTTCCTGGTGTAGTTTTAGGAGTTCCCTCATCATGGTTAAAAATCATTTTAGGAGTACCCGCATTAGCCTTCATATGATTTCTCATAGAAACTCCACTTTGAGAAGAGGAGGCCACCTTATGGCTCCCCCCCTTTCTTTCCTTTCTTATCTTCAATTTTTGTCTAGGTTTCTTCTCCCTCCATTCTACTTTCATCCTTATCCTAGTTAATTTTCCTTTCATTATGTCATCACCCCAATTTAGGCCACCACTATTAATTTATGGGTAAGTATATTTCACGCACTCCTACGATCCTATCTCAGACAGAATCAAGGAAAACCCACCACCCAACACATTACTAGACTAAGAGTCCTCCAACCTTGTCAAAGACTACCACTACACCTCTTTCTATTGAGAATCTTCCACCCTAGGTGGAAAACTATATTCAGTATCACCCTTAGATCAGGATCCCACACTTTCATTAATTTCTCCTTCTCCTAACAACCTATGTAAGTTTCCTTCCAACAATTTTTGAGCCACACTAAGTCCCTTGGAATCATTTGTGGGCTCTGGCTCTTAATTATTTTTGTCATCTTGAGGCACCTCTTCTTCCATCTCAACCCCACTAGGGATGGAGATGGTGTTTGGGGGAGGACCATTAGGCTCACCCTCCTTGCCTCCCTCCGCAACCATAGCCACATTGACTTCTTTATCCCTCTTTTCCTTCCATACTTTCTTATAGTCCAGTTAATTTTGACTCTTCTCCTTGTTCACTGTTTGAGGGAATTTTTTGGCCCAATGTCTACTCTTTTTGCAAACAAAGAAAGAGAACACCAGAGTTTCAAACTCAACCGGTTGTGCCCACTTTGCCAACTTTGAAACAATCTCAAGAGACAATATGAGATCACTAATCTGATCGACAGAAACATGGATTCTAGCATAGACAAGCCTCAACTTAAAGGTCGGCATGGGGTCAATAGAATTTTTTTTACCAAAAGAGCTCGCTAATCCTTTGAAAACATCCTCATTTCAATACTCCAGTGGAAATCCATGGAGCCTTACCTAGACTGGAGAAGAGGAAAAAAGGGAGTAATTATGGTCCAGATTTGGAGACCATTTTTGAAAAGCCAGGGAGGACCTCCCAATAACCCATGGTCCTCCACATAAAACATTTAATAGATCTTCGTCATTAGTGAAGGGAAAAGAGAAAATATTTTTTCAACATAGCTGCAATTTCTATCTCACCTTTCAACTGCCATCTCTTCTTAGCAAAAGCCCTAACCACTCCAATTTTAGGTCTAGGACCCTTAAATTTACCAACCAGTGATAGACTCATAGTAGAAATGGTATGGTCTTGATGTGAGTGTTCCAAGGGGCTTGCTTGCACAATCTACCAAGAAGATCTTCTTTATCTTCTCCAAGGATCCTAATCTCCTCTAGGTCCTTATTAGGCTTAGATCATTAACTAATTCCTAACCCTACTCTCCTCTAAGAGTCTCCACTTGTGCTTCACCCTTTGAAAGACTAACACCCTATAGTTAGTTCAGATCTCCACTTCTCCAACTTACAGTTAGAAGGGTCTAAGTGTCAATTTCCACACTAATCTTCATGGATCACTTGCAAGGGTGTCCAACACCATGTAGACACTGCATTTGATCAATTTGGAATCCATATTGAGGAATCTCATTTCAATTTTCAGTCGATTTCAAGTTTGTGTCTTCAAGAAACCTAATTAGGCTTATCTCCTTGTAGCCCTACATGGTGTGTTTTTCTCAATTCTTGCAAAACTTTTCCATAGACCTCAAAATTCTAAGACCATATCCAGATACCCTTTTCCACTTTTCAAAGGATTTTGTAATTCTCAAACCCCTAAGTCATCCGTACATAGGGTTCCTATAAACTAGGTTTTATAGGGCTAATAGGCCTAAAAACTAGGACAGTCTACAACACTATCCAAAACTCACTCAAAACTTGTCTTCACTGATTGGCGCAAACTCAACCAACCTAGCATTTCAAGGTAACACTAAACCCTAACTAGCCATGTACTTAGACTGTACTATAACTTCTTCCCCTACTCATGAAAGCTCACTGTTACTCCTCCAAACCTTTAACTAGACAGTGCATGCTCGCTTCTAAAAATAGCAACTTGCACTTCTAAGACTCCTAACTCTACAATTATGTACATTACTGAATCCCCTAACATTTCCATCTACCCTTAGGTGTTTCCCATGGTTAGATTTCATGGGGGAGCCATGACTTGACTGACTGGTCAGGACAGGATCAGTGAACCTTCTAGTTATAAAACAATTTACCTACGACTGTATACTACCTCTAATCTACTAACTTACTAAATGAAAAGTGTCTCTAATCCTCCTAAGAACACAAAAAAATCATTAGTTTCAAGCTATCAATCCATCCACTATGACTACCAACACAAAATGCTCGGGATTACTAAAAACTCAGAATTTGCAAAGTTCTACTCACTTCTAACTTGCTACAATCAACAACTAACTTCTTGATTCAAGTCTCTCATACACTAGATTCCTTCTTCCACCATTGTAGGGACTTGTTGGTCAATTCCCCACTCCTATTTTCAAGGAGAATCCGATGTAACCATATTGCATGCAACATTTGCAATTATTGCAAATGTTGTCATGACAACAATTTAGCAACTTTTGGCATCTTTTCATTCATGCCTTCTCCCTACATTTTAGGACCTATAACCTCTTCAATTAGAGGATCCAAGATCATTTAAGTCCCTATGGCATCTCTATGTCCACATTTAAGTGATTTGGACACATTCATGACTCTAACCTCACACTTAACAACTAAGCCTAAGAATTTGAAAATAGTACTAACAATGGTTATTTATGTGACCTTAGTCCTACTGACTAAATCACTTAGCCTACATTGAAAATACCTAATAAGCTCCAAAAATAACTATCCTATCTTGACTTGGCTAATGTCAAGTACAAGCCAAAATGAACAAACATGGAGGTTAGCCTAGGTGCTCCTGCACCAGGTCTATAACTGGATTAGGGACAAAAATAGAGAACTTACCAGAGGAAGGATCAAAAATATTGTTAACTTTTGAAAAAGTAGATTTACGACTTGGATTGATATCAAAAAGAGATGACCAAGGATTGGTCGCTAGATTTTCCTTGGCTCCCACACAAATTTCCTTAGCACCTTTAGGGTTGCTAACATCAATGATCGCATCTTCTGCCCAGGTTCAATGGGAGCCCCACCATCCTATGGGTCTCCATCCTTCGAATATTTGCATCCCTCCAGACATCCTATTGACTTCTCTCCATTATGTCATGTCTGCAGTGAGGAATCATACACACAATCAGCACCACGAACCGGTGAATATCTGAGCTGACCTCCATTGCTGATTTTTTCGCTCTTGAGCCCCATTCAAATTTGCAAGTTATACCATAGTTGGTATAAATAAATATCTAATTTGTGGGTAGAATCAAATATTGTGAATGGAGCTCTAATATACCTTTGAAATATCATATACAAACTTATAAAAACCTTATTGTAAAAGCACAATAAGTTGTCACCCTTTTATAAAGGAAAAGACTAACAAAATCAAAGTCTTTCAACTTCAATAATATAAAAAAAGACATTTATGTTTGGAATTTGAAGATGATGTTAAATAATTAAATGTGTTTAAAAGGATGAAGTTTATGATTAATATTTTTAATAATTTTTTTCAACTTTAATTGATACTTTTTTTTTAATTTTTAAAGGGTTATGTGCATCAAGATGGAGGACCAAAAAGGTTCCAAACTTTTTTTTGGTCCCCCAAAAGCCATAGGGCGTACGCCCTATAGGGAGCACGCCCTATGGCTTTGATTGCTTGAGCCTAAGGCTTGGGAAATCAAAACTAATAGGGAATGCACCCTTTAGGGCATACACCCTATGTAACATTATGAAAGATGCTTAAGGGAGGGAGGAAGAAAGCCCAACAGGTCCTGCCAGACCAATTTCAGCACTAGGCCAATACACAAAATGTAACATTTAAGTATAAGAAACTTCCTTTCTTATACTTAAGTTACATTTTATGTATATACTTCCAAGATTTTTGAGAGTGGTTTTAGATTCATAGGAGTTAAGATAAAGATTCTAGATTTTGAGGGTTTTTAGGAAATTTCAGACTTAGCCAAATTTCAGGAATCAGCACATTGTTTTGAACATGATTCTCAGTGGACTATTGATTATAATATTAAGCCCTTGACTTGATTAAGGACACTCTTTAGGGTTCTTAGTAGTTGTAATGTATCATATTGGGTCCTAAGTGGTCCTAGGTCCCCTTAGGACCCATTACGACCCTTAGGACACTTTAGGGCCTCTTAAGACCCCTTAGAACATAGTAATCATCATAGGACACACTTATGGGATCTAATGTGTACTAGTATCTCATAAGGGGTTTTAATGGGTTCTAAGTGGTCCTAGGAACCCTTAGGACCCATTACGACCCATTAAGACCCATTATGACACATTATGCCTCATTAGGACCCCTTAGAACACATTAATAGTCATAGGACCCATGAGAGAGAGAGAGAGAGATCCTAGCTCCTAGGTCCCTTTAGGACCCATTACGGCCCCTTAGGACACATTATGGCCTCTTAAGACCCCTTAGAACACAGTAATCATCGTAGGACACAGTAATGGGCTCTAATGTGTACTAGTGTCTCATAAGGGGTTTTAATGGGTTCTAAGTGGTCCTAGGAACCCTTAGGACCCATTATGGCCCCTTAAGACCCATTAGGACACATTAGGCCTCATTATGACCCCTTAGAACACATTAATAGTCATAGGACCCATGAGAGAGAGAGAGAGAGAGAAAGAGAGAGAGATCCCCTTAGGACCCATTACGACCCCTTTGGACACATTAGAGCCTCTCAAGACCCCTTAGAATATAGTAATAATTGTAGGACACACTAATGGGATATAATGTATACTAGTGTCTCATA
>MU223281.1:1433955-1447035 GCA_018584345.1 Thuja plicata | reverse complement strand
GTATTCTTACATATTTTTTTATATGTTCTGAACCACATAATTTATGCTAAAATCTCACACTTAGATATTGTACTATTTTTTCAAGCCTTTTTTCCCGTGGCAATAAAAGACTTAGGAGAAACAGTCAGAAATTATTCCTCTTGCATCGGTATGACTGCAAGGACAACCATTATATGTTTTGACAGCTCGGCATTAAAACTCTCTTGAAGTAATAAAGTAATAAACACTGCTTCGTCTCTTGTTGTCGAGAGAGGAATGTCACACGCTCCACATTATTTATGGTGGCAATTTTTATTAAATGCAGTGCAAACTGAAAAGATGGCAAAGGAGAATACATTCTTTCATTATGTTTCTAAATTTTTTCACACAGACAAAATCTGCTCATGTCATACTAAATATAATCGCATTTAGTATACAATAAATGAATTCTGTGACAGATGAGCGATGAACATTATCTTCCCAATACAAAGGATAAATTTTAAGGAAGGGTAAACCTTTTGCATTAAGAATGGTGTTTAATGTAGGGTTTAAGGACATGTGATCTGCTATCTGTGCTTGTTCCACACCCATCTATCGTTACTACACAATTCTAAACTTATTGCATCACATTCTTTAATATTCGCAGGGAGATGCCTCCACGCACAACAAAGTAGCATTAGGCTCTACAACAATGGCTAAAAATGCAAGAATTTGCACCTTGTTCCCTGCATTCTTTCGCCATGCCATATGCCCACCCCATACACTATACAAAACCATTCTCATGTATTCACACCTTCTTATAGTAGGATGGATGGATGGATGGATGCTTCCCAACAGAGAAATTTTTGGAGATATATAATTAACAATTGCAGGTCTTGAGAGAAGGGTTGTGTCTCTTCCATCGAAAACGGAATTGTTTATGCAAAAATTTTAGAAAAATTAAAATTTTAGCAAGCAATTTGAAATTATAAGACCTATAATTAGATAAATTTTAAATTGAAAACCAAATCAGAGGGTATTGTGGAGGAGGAAAAAATTCTTTTGCCCATGGATTCAAACTGGCAGTCATGGCTACCAACAATTATTTTGCCTGTAATTCTCAAAGCACACCACTCTGCGATAGCAAATTTGTATTGGAAAAAAAATGAAAGAATGAAGAACCTAATTCTAAAAGCTTTGGCAGAAACAAAAGGGTTCCAAGTGCCCTGCTTGGCAGTGTTGTTGTTTTCTTGTCAAGTCCTTAAAAAAATAATGTTTCATCGTAATTACAGGCAATATTGAGTCCTGGGCAATTTTTCAGAGAATGTTTAATTTAATTAATTTTATTGAGACGAGTTCTACAATGAAAGCAAGACTAAAAATATATCCTTTTATTATCTAAAGAATTAGTAATGAAAAAACATAATTAAATTTAGGGTTTTAACGTTTTCACAATGAAAATGTTGAACGCAGCCGCGGGCAGCAATATATTATTACTGATGTTGGATATGCATAAATGAGAAAAACAGCCCGCGGGTTTTGATTTATGCCATAGGTTTCGGGTACCTGATATTTTTGGGTACCCAAAAAAATCAGGTACCTGATTAGGCTTGTGCTTTGGTGTCAGGTTTGCCCAGGTGTACTGACACCCAGGCCTACTAAAAAGTCAACAAGCTCTTTCATGCGCTTTTGGACGAGTGAAAAGTGGATTTTTTTCACATCGCCACTTTTTGGCCCCTCATGATCTTGCACATACCCAGGTGCAACATATAAATTTCCACATGCATTAACACAATGTTCCATAACTTGTTCATAAATCTAGGGAACCCTCATGTGCCTGAAATTTGGCTAAGTCTGACTTTCTTTTTAAAATCCCCAAAATCTAAAATCTGCATCTTAACTCCTATGAAGCTTAAACCTATCTCAAACATCCTGGAAGGTATTTATACAAATATAACTTAAAGTATAATAAATTGAATGTATCAAAATTATACTTAAATGTTATATTTGTATAAATTCTGGACTCTCTCTCTCTCTCTCTCTCATTTTTCTATTTTGTGTCTAATATAGGGCGCACGCCCTATAGTGGGTATAGGGCATGTTCCATATAGGGTGTACGCCCTTTTAACGACATTGATATTTACGAAGCCTAAGGCTTGGGTTTTCCTTGGAGTTCCAACCCAAAGGCCTGGAGGATTCAAGCAGGCCTAAGACGTGTTTTCTAGCAAACATAGAAAAAATTAACATTTTTTCTTGTGTGCTCTCCGTCAGGTTTGCACGTGGTTCAATAACAATAAAATAAGATGACATGATATTTTAGATCTCTCTGATAGCTATCTAATGATGTAATTTATTTTGAATTCTCATTATGTTCAGCTTTTCATTTTTAATTTCTTTTCTAAGTATGTCTGATTTTTGTCAAAAACCAACATGTATTCATTTGGGCTTAGATTTTGACTCGTTCATCAAATTTTGAAAAAAATTACATTTTCAGAAACTAGACTCCATTCTACACACTTTAAAAAAAAGAAGTTTTGATTTTCAATTAGTTTTCAATGATTTCTAGGGGGAGCACATAGTAATTTCACATTTTCAGGATGTGTCCACTTCGGAAAATGGCAAAAAATCACACTTTCATCAAAAAATTAGCAGAAAAATCTGGGATAAACTAGGTGGTGTTAGCTAATTTCTCACTGGAGAGCTTGATTTTTTTTTTTTAAAAAGTTAAATTTTTAGGGGGAGCACCCCAGACGCTATGTTATGTTTTTTCACAAAAACTAGGACCACTTTTTGTGCTCCCCCTTTTTGAGGCCTTAGTCTCCACCATTTCTATAAAAAATGAGTAGTTTAGAAACTAGATTCAAAGTAGAACAACTCTTGTTTTTGTCACATTTTAAAATTTTGAGTGTAACTATCCTCAATTTCTCGTTGAAGTTCAGAGTTTGCTGATTTTAGAAAAAAAGTGGCATCTTATACCCCCTTTTGGTCCCCCATCTTTGTGCACTTACCCAAAGACGATTTTCAGTTGCTTAAAAATGCTAAAAAGTAGGGGTCTAATTCCCACCAACAAATTATATGTTTAAATGGTGAACCCACAATAGTGGGTTACACATTTTTGCCTGAACGAACATTGAAGTCTACATTTTGAAAAAACCTTTCAGATTTGAATACATATTGTCGTTAAACCATTTGAAATTAGAAGATGAAGTAAACTAGAGTCTTTTAGGATTTTTTGTCTAGATTCTCTCTCTCTCTCTCTCTCTCTATATATATATATATATTGATTTTAATGGTTTTTTTTCTCCCAACAAAATTGCTATGTTGCTGAAAATGTCATTTTCAAAGAGTTACATTGACTTCATAGAGCATAACATTTTTATCTAAAATAGATATCAATGTTCTTCTTTCAAATTTTGTTTTGTAACATCCATACAGAGGGTATGCAATTGGTTTGATGATATTATCATAATTATTTCATATTTTATGAGCATTTAAAGTTGAGTAAACCGTAATTTTGACATAGCTTGTAACTTGTTGAGTATTTATCGAAATTCATTTTTTTTTTATAGAAAGTAGACTCAAAGACGGAGGGCACTGTTATTTTTCAAAAAAAAATTCTCTTTTCTACTATTTTTCAATGAACGTCAAACTTGGAGATTTATATTTGATGAAAAACCTACATTCAATGCGCATTCAAAAAACATAGGCCTAATTAATTCAAAAATTGTCAAATCTATATCCATCAAAAAGCTTGTTTAGAGTATTTGTGTGATGCAAAAGGACATCTCCTTATTCTTTCATTTGAGCCCTGTGTTTGAGTCCTGAAGCCATGAAAACTTCATACTTGTGTCAACCTCTGTTAATGGCCTCTAATTAGAGACTTTCGATAGAAAATACTTTTGATAGAAACTACTTTCAATAAAAACTACTTTCGATAGAAAGTAGTTTCGATCGAAACTACTTTCTATCAAAATTAGTTTCATGGTTTGACGTGTGTTAACCCATTTGCCAAAGTAGTTTTGATAGAAAGTCATCTGTTTCGATAGAAAGTTAGAGATTACTTTCAATAGAAGCCTATGTCGGCGTAGTTGGTGCCATTTTGGGTTCAGAACGATTAGATATAAATAAATATATGTTTTCCTCATCTTATAAATTCAAAAATTGCAAAATAATTCGCATTTTGGAAAAGGAAGTCTTTTGAAATTGAATTTTTTCAAATTTTGTCAAAATTTAGTGGAACAATTTTGCAACTTGTGATGGGAAATAAAAAGAGAAGGCTAAATAAGAGTACACGACATTATTCAGAAGAGACTGAACAAAGACTAAGTGAAGAAGCACGAGAAAGATATTATCATAGGAAACAAGGTCTCTCTCTCTCTCTCTCTCTCTCTCTCTCTCTCTGTGTGGATATTTTAAGTTGATGGTTACAACTTGTCTTAATGAAACACATAAGCATGATATTGCAATACCTAATTAGACATAATTTGATAAATAAGACCTAATTAATATTAATTAGACCTATTTTAGGATATAATTAGACCAAAGACCCTAAACCCTACCTAATTATACCTAAGACCCTAAACCCTAAACACTACCTAATTAGACCTATTAGGACATAATTATACCTAAGACCTAATGAGACCTTATATAGACCTATTTGACCTAATTAGCCCTAAGACCTAATTAGATCTATTAGGACCTAATAAGACCTAATAAGATTAATAGTCTTGAACTAATAGGAACTAAATTATGATGTAATTTGTTATTTAGTAATACAATGTAAGAGTACCCCTTAAGACCTAATACTTGACTAATTCATGCATAAATAATTTAAGACCTAATTATACCTTTAGTAAGACTAATTAACACCTAATATGAGTAATAGACCTACTAGTTCCTAATATGAGCAATAGGACCCCTTATAGGTGTAATTAGATCTAATTAGACCCTTTAAGACCTAATTAGACACAATTAGACCTATTAGGACCTAATTATATCCAATTAGACCCTTTAGGACCTAATTGATCCAATTGGACCATTTAGGACCTAATTAGACGCAATTAGACCTAATTATACCAATCGGGGCCTATGATAGGTTATATGACCCCTTAAGACCCCATTAGACCTTGATTATACCTATTAGACACACTTAGACCTAATTATCTACCTTATTATACCAATTAGGACCTAATTAGATCCAATTTGACCCTTTAGGACTTAATTATATCCAATTAAAGCCTTTAGGACCTAATTAGATCCAATTAGAAGGTATTTGGACCTAATGAGAACTAATTAGACCCTTTAGGACCTAATTACACACAATTAGACATAATTATACCTATTGAGACCTATGATAGGTTATATGACCCCTTAAGACGGGCCATTAGACCCACTTAGACCCAATTAGACCCAATTATACCTATTAGACCAGCTTAGACCTAATTAGACTTAATTATACCTATTAGGACCTAATTATATCAAATTAGACCTATTAGGACCTAATTATATCCAATTAGACCTATTAGGACCTAATTAGATCCAATTAGACCCTTTAGGACCTAATTATATCCAATTAGACCCTTTAGGACCTAATTAGACCTAATTAGACCTATCGGAACCTATAATAGGTTATATGACCCCTTAAGACCCCATTATACCAACTTAGACCAAATTAGACCCAATTATACCTATTAGACCCACTTAGACCTAATTAGACCAAATGATACCTATTAGGACCTAATTATATCCAATTAGACCTATTAGGACCTATTTAGATCCAATTAGACCCTTTAGGACTTAATTATTTCTATTTAGAAGGTATTATGACCTAATTAGATCCAATTAGACCCTTTAGGACCTAATTAGACAAAATTAGACCTAAGTATACCTATCGGGACCTATGATAGGTTATATGACCCCTTAAGACCCCATTAGACCCACTTAGACCAAATTAGACCCGATTATACCTATTAGACCCACTTAGACCTAATTATACCTATTAGGACCTAATTATATCTAATTAGACCTATTAAGACCTAATTGTATCCAATTAGGCCCTTTAGCACCTAATTAGATCCAATTAGAAGGTATTAGGACCTAATTAGATCCAATTAGACCCTTTATGACCTAATTATACACAATTATACCTAATTATACCTATCGGGACATATGATAGGTTATATGACCCCTTAAGACCCCATTAGACCCACTTAGACCCACTTAGACCCAATTATACCTATTAGACCCACTTAGACCTAATTATACCTATTATGACCTAATTATATTCATTTATACCTATTAAGAACTAATTAGATCCAATTAGACCCTTTAGGACCTAATTAGACACAACTAGATGTAATTATACCTATCGGGACCTATGATAGGTTATATGACCCCTTAAGATCCCATTATACCCACTTAGACCCAATTAGACCCTTGATTATACCTATTAGACCCACTTAGACCTAATAGGACCTAGTTATACCTATTAGGACCTAATTATATCTCGAATTAGACCCTTTAGGACCTAATTAGATCCAATTAGACCCTTTAGGACCTAATTAGACACAATTAGACCTATTATACCTATCGGGACCTCTGATAGGTTATATGACCCCTTAAGACCCCATTAGACCCACTTAGACCCAATTAGACCCAATTATACCTATTAGACCCACCTAGACCTAATTAGATCTAATTATACCAATTAGGACCCAATTATATTCAATTATACCTATTAGGACCTAATTAGATCCAATTAGACCCTTTAGGACCTAATTAGACACAATTAGACCTAATTATACCTATTGGGAGCTATGATAGGTTATATGACCCCTTATGACCCCATTAGACCCACTTAGACCCAATTAGACCCTTGATTATACCTATTAGACCCACTTAGACCTAATTAGTCCTAATTATACCTTTTAAGATATAATTATATCCAATTAGACCCTTTAGGGCCTAATTAGATCCAATTAGACCATTTAGACCTAATTAGATCCAATTAGAAGGTATTCTAGGACCTAATTAGATTCAATTAGACCCTTTAGGACGTAATTAGACCTAATTAGACCTATCGGGACTTATGATAGGTTATATGACCCCTTAAGACCCCATTAGACCCACTTAGACCTAATTAGACCCAATTATACCTATTAGACCCACTTAGACCTAATTATACCTATTAGGACCTAATTATATTCAATTATACATATTATGACCTAATTAGATCCAATTAGACCCTTTAGGACCTAATTAGCCACAATTAGACCTAATTATACCTATCAGGACCTATGATAGGTTATATGACCCCTTAAGACCCCATTAGACCCACTTAGACCCAATTAGACCCACTTAGACCTAATTAGACCTAGTTATACCTATTAGGACCTAATTATATCTAATTAGACCCTTTATGACCTAATTAGATCCAATTAGACCTTTTAGGACCTAATTAGATCTAATTAGAAGGTATTATAGGTTCTAATTAGATCTAGTTAGACCCTTTTAGACCCAGTTAGACACATTTAGACCTAATTATACCTATCAGGGACTATGATAGGTTATATGACCCCTTAAGATGGGCCATTAGACCCACTTAGACCCAATTAAACCCAATTATACCTATTAGACCCAGTTATACCTAATTAGACATAATTATACCTATTAGGACCTAATTATATCCAATTAGACCTATTAGGACCTAATTAGATCCAATTAGACCCTTTAGGACCTAATTAGACACAATTAGACCTATTAAGACCTAATTAGACAAAATTAGACCTATTAGAACCTAATTAGACACAATAGGACATAGGGAATTTCATTCAGAATTTTGTTTAAAATAATTTTATCTTTGTATGCAGGAAATTATCAAGAAGCCCAACCTTCTAAAATTGGAGAAGGGTCATCACAAGGTCAACAATCCTGACCTTTAGAAGTTGGAGAAGGTTCATCGCAAGCTCAACAAGTAAAACCTTCATAATCCCAAACAGTACACATCTCTCTCTCTCTCTCTCTCTCTCTCTCTCTCTCTCTCTCTCTCTCTCTCTCTCTCTCTCTCTCTCTCTCTCTCTTAATTTAGTCTCTTTGAGGTTATTATGAATTTTGGGTCTTTCCCCTTAAGACTATTATTTTTGTTGTGTACATAGCATTTTTTGAAGAAAATGTCAGACAAGGGGCATCCCAAGTTGAAGTAATGGAATTTTGAGAAGGTTCATTGCAAGGTCAAATAAGTATGTGTCTCTAGATAATTAGTTTATTAATTATCCCATTTGACATGAGCATGTTTCTACTTATTTCATCTATTTCATCAAGGTTCCCTTAAGATGGGCTATTAAGAGAATTTTTTTATTTTTTTTCAGCCCAAGTACAAGAAACAGATGAGAATGTTATTTTGTCCCAACAGCTGAAGAGAAAAAATAATCGTAAAAGCATATATTATTTAATTTAAATGGATATGGAAGCATTGAGAGATTATGCTAAACATACCATAAATACTACGAAGACGACATTGAATAAAAGTCTAAGGAAATAATTTCACAATTTGAGAATCTTGATACACATGAAAAAAACCAACAATTATCAATTACACTTCTTAAATATGAGTTAAAAGAGCCATTAAATTTGTTGGGTGTAGCTGCAAGCTTGAAAAGGACAAAAGCATCTAACGTAAAAATAAAAAATTTGTTGAAAATGTTGAGGGTTTGCATTCTATTGGGAAAACAACTAGATTTGCAGATAAGTCCATTTCAAGAAGAGTGATATTGACATCTATTTTATATAAAAATATGTCCCAAAATAGACAAATTTCTTCACTTTCATCTCATATTGGGTACAATGGGATGACAATAACACATTATTTGAAAAGGAGAATCAATTTGGATGATACTACATTGGAAGCTAATTGAGCACTAATGTCTAGATCTTTTCACTCTGATAGGATTAAGGAAATAGTTAGGAACTTGGTTACGACATTTTGGACTTATCATACTCATCCTTCACCAAATACAAGAGATGTTATCAAGAAGAGGACTGAGCCTAAGGTGTATTTGCAGCACACAAAACATTGGTTGGAAAACACACAACATGAATCGTATCTCTCATTTTGTAATTCAAATGCTGACATTAAGATTGGACAAACAATGTTTAAAAGATTGAAGCCATATTTTGTAAAGATAAATAAATCTTTTGAAACCTTTTGTTGTCAATATCATGTTGAATTTGATCTCTACTATCAAGGGTTTAGAAAGATGATAGAAGAAAGCGGTGGCTCTCAAAATGCTTTTCCAAAATGTCCAAGCCAACTCATAGTGTATCATCGGAAAATGGAAGCACTTCCATTTAGGACTGTTTTAGCCCTCCAATTAAGTGGTTTGGGGTCATGTCAAATGCCTTGAATGGGTCTTTGACTTAGATCTGGTTTTGCCCCTGTCCTGCCCTATTTTCCACTTCTCTCCTACCTATTTATGGTATCCTGCTCTGAGATTTTGAGGTTCTGGACCTCAAGGTCAAGGTCAATCTTCTGGGTCAAGGTCGACCTCGACCCTGACCTAGGGTCTAAATTTCAAATTTCAAAGATTTCCAGATGTCAGGGTTTGGAAAGAATTATTTCCTGCTTCCGGGTTGGCTATTTCAGGCTCCGAAGTGGCGACTCTTAAAAAAAGATATTTAATATTGGTCCACTTCTAGGGGTATGAGCCTAATTGGAATTTAATTCTCATATGTCGACCTCTCTAGAAGTTTGTTCCCTAGACTAGCATATAAGGAATCCTTCTCCTCTCATTTTCTATATTGACAATCTACGCATAATCTATCGAAGTGGTCGTCTACTTTCAAGAATTCAAGGATTCAATTCATCTAGGAGATCCATTAGTAGTCATTGAAGGATTCAAGCTCTATGGAACCCTCTTGTTGAATATTTCTCATCCATATCCATTCAAGCTTCATCCTATCCCAAGATCCATTCAAGATTGGTGTTGAAGATATAAAGGCAATTAACTTGAGACATCCTGCATTCTACTTCCATTTGGAGCATCCATACTTGTTGATTCAAGGATTTGAATCCTCCACAAGGGTTTCAACATAAGCAAGGTGAATTGTTCTATTTACTTTGTTTATTACTGCGATTTCAATTCTATTTCAAGGTTAATTCCAAAATTGGGGTTTGACCAAGGCAAACCCCCCATCCAAACAACAAAAACACCTTTTTATTGTAGGTAAAGGTATGGAACATTGAATTACAAAGCAGATTCAGATACCCTTTTTGGCAAACTTTTGGGATCCATGAACAGATTTTATGTCAGAGTAGTGCAGGTCAAGGTCGACATAAAGGGGTACAATTGTGCCCCTGTATTTGGGTCAAGGTTGACCTCACTCAGAAAAGAAAATGATTTCTGGGTTTCTCCGTCTCTGTAACTCCAGGCCAGGGCAGGTTGTAGAATTTCTAGAAACTTAGGACAAACACTAGAAAACAACAATTTCCAGATATGATATACTTTGAGGTTAGTATTTGTCTTCAATTCATTTCAATTAAGATTTTAATCATTTCAGATCTATTACACACTCTCCTCCAAAATGAAATGTAATTTTTTCCTCTTTCTTCTTATTCCTAATCGGTTCATTCATTTATGCATTGACCATTTTCTTGTGTTTAATCAATTTGGATCTTTCCTTTGTAAATTTGGGGCAAAGAGGAGAATCTTACCTTCCCCAACTTTCCATATGTAAAGGATAGTATTTAGATGTGCAAGTCTCTTGTACCCATTACCTCTTTACATTTTTCCCCCATACACATAGCATCAATCTTATGTAACAAATCAATTGATCATGAAAGACTTGAAATAGATTGCATAAGAGGAAATTGTCAAACATGCGGGGATTTGGCTAAATTTCCTTTGAGACTTGAAGATAATGACATGACGAGGATGGTAAAATGTAAGAGTTAAAATTACATAAAATGAAAGTTGGGAGAGAGTCATCAAGGTTGGAATATGTAGATGAGGAGATACTTGTTGCAACATTTATGGAGATTTTTTGTAATTTGATACAACCATTTATATGTCATGTTTTTTTTGCTAAATGGAAAGAAGAATAGTTCTAACTACTAAGAGAAACTTTTCTAGTTGGAATAATTTTATCGATTGTTGAATTTGCAGAGAATTACTCTTTTGTTTCTCAAAAACAACTTCAAGGAAAATACTACTATATAGAGTAGGTCACTATCAAGGTACATGTTTCTTATCGACATGCACAAATAGATTTGGATGGTGTTGAAAGTACATATCAAACATGGTTCATAAAGAAAGAATATCACTTTTACATGTTAGTGATGATAAAGAGCATGACATACATTTTGTTGAGCATTGCTTTAAGATCTTTTTTGAATATTTGGAAAACAAAGGCACCAAAATTGAAAAGCATTTTGTTTGGTCAGATGGATGTGCACCGCAATTCAAATTAGCAAGGCCATTTTATGCACTATGTAGATATCATTGATACCAAAAGATACCACATATTTGGAGTTTCTTTGAGAGTCGACATGGAAAGGAGGAGCATGACGGTGCAGGAGCCTGTATCAAACATGCTTTAAGAAAGTATCAGCTGGACTATCATGGATATCGTATAAATAATGCTCATGATGTAGTTGAGTGGTGCAAGATGCATTTTGTGGTTCCAAATCAAGATCACACAACATCATGATTGGATCTAGTCATACCATTCAGATTATTCGGGGATATATCAAGTATAAATGCAACATCACTTATTTTGAAGTTTAAATTTATGTATGTACTGTAAATTTATTGATCATTGAAGAACATGTGTGTGTGTGTGGGTGTGTGTGTGTGTGTGTGTGTGTGTGTGTGTGTGTGTGTGTGTGTGTGTGTGTGTATGGTTTTAAGTTGTCTTAAATTTTTACACATGTGTCTTGTTCATGTGTTGATAGAAGATCAATCCATGGATGCAAGAGGGAAGAAAAAATAAGATTCATGCATTTAGTTATGAGTACAGATAGTAATGTGTGGTCATTATACATTAGAGATTATTCATACTTTTGTTATAACTGCATTTCTGAAAACTATTATGGAGCAATTTTTTAAAATTTATAATATCTCAAAAATGTCTTCAGGATGCATATCATGCATGTTGCAATACTTTAGTTTTATTGAGTTGATTAATTAGGTCATGTGGATACTTGTTTAGTTGGAATATGAATGTGTAGATCATGCATGTTGCAATTACTTAATTCTAGGATAATTTAATTTTATAGAATTGTTCATTAATTTTATGTTCCATAAATACTTAATTAGGATCATTCATAGAATAAACTAAAAAAATTAACTTGTATTGATTGAAAACATGTACAAACATATAAATTAAACATGTACAAAGAATTAACTTGGAAACTGATCAAACATACATTACAAAGAATTAACTTGGATTGATCAAACATGTACACATATATATTAAAAACATACATCAAATATGTATAAGCATGAAGTACATCAACAAATCATAGGTCAAGTATTTAATCATAAAATGCCTAGGTCACTTGTTAACTTGTATAACACAATGTCTCAAACATCAATCACTAGATCACGTATATAACACATGTATATGTTAAGATCAATGAATCATAGATTGAAAGTACATGTAAACATGATACATACATGTATAGAGTGAAAGTATATAACACATGTGTGAAATATCAATCATAGATCAAGTATGTAAAGATCAATCATAGATCAAGTATGTAAACATAAAAAATAGAGATCAAGTACTGTAAGCATGAGAGATGTTCCAATCATGTCAAACATACATCAAAGTGTACAATACATATGTCAATCAACTCTAGAGTCTAGAAATGAAATATAACATCAAATGTATGTATGTATGTAATATGTCTAGATCAAATATGAAAGTGCCTAGGACTCATCTTGACGAATCCTCACTAAGCGGTCAAACCCAAAGTGACTATCATGTTGTGAAGGATGTGTAGATCCCTACAGAGAAAGAGATAAATTAATATATAAATGTACACATCTTTTTAAGTTTGATATAATATTACAAGAAAACATGTTAGAAAGTGTGTAAACACATGTACTACATGTACACACATCA
>MU223281.1:1403524-1427251 GCA_018584345.1 Thuja plicata | reverse complement strand
CTCCATGGGTTCCACATATTCCTTCATGTACCTCGTACAAAGCTTTCTGGGATTCCATGGAAGTGAGACATCGTAGTAATGTTCCATCAAGACTTCATCTGTATAGAGTAGTTGAGAGGATAGTATATCTAGAGGCTTGGCGGATGAGGGCTTTTCTCTGGTTCCTAGACAAGTTTGGGGGTAAGACATTGTTTTGGAGATAGATATAGACATCTTGGTACCATGGGGATTCAGGACCAACAACGACACACGCTGATTCTGTGATAGATGCCTGATGTGATGGTACCAAGAGTTTCTCCACTAGAAACTAGAATTTGGTATCGTTACCTGGCATATCAATCAGTGATGCTAAGGTAGCCATCACATCTCCCACTTTGTTCTATGCTCTAGGGACTTGCTCGAAGAGAATGTAATGAAACTTGGTGCACAATCGTTCCATCTGTGCTCTATAAGGTATGAGATTCTCATCTTTGGTCATGTAATCATTGTTAACTTGGCTAATGACCAACTACGAATCACCAAAGACTTTCAGATTCTTGATTCTCCATTGAATGGCTATCTTTAAACCGATGACCAATGCTTCATATTCTACTATATTGTTGGTGCATTGGAAGTTAAGTCTGAAAGACTTTGGAATTGTATCATGATCTGGAGTGATAAGGACTATCCCTTCCCTTGCACCATGGTTTGTACATGATCCATCAAATAAAGTTGCCATACCTCGATCGCTGGTTGTAGTGTCATGATAGATTCATCAAGAAAATCAGAGATAATAGGCTGGTGGTCTTGAATTGGTGCCTCTGCTAGTTGATCGGCGATCACTTTCCCTTTGATGGCCTTTCTGTCTACGTACTCAATGTCGAACTTGCTTAAGATCATTACCCACTTTGGCAGTCTTCCTGTGAGCGCTACTTTGCTTAATAGGTACTTGAGAGGATTAATATGTGTGACCAATTTTGTTTGGTGACTCAACATGTAGTGTCTTAGCTTCTGGGAAGTGAAAAAAACTACCAGGCATGGCTTCTCAATCAGCATATTGTTTAGCTCATATCCAACCAAAGTCCTGCTTAGATAGTAAATGACCCTCTCCTTTCCTGCATCATCATGTTGTGCCAAGAGGACACCTAATGCTGATTCAGTCACTGAGATATATACAAGCAATGGTCTACCTTGTACTGGTGGTACCAATATAGGAGACTTTAGAAGGTAGTATTTGAATATCTAAAATGCCTGTTCACATTGCTCTGTCCATATGAACTTGATGTCTTTATGCAATAGATGTTGGAATGGGTGGCACTTGTCTGCCAGTTGAGCTATGAAGTGTCTGATCAATTGGAGCCTTCGTTGTAACCCTCTCAGTTATTTCAGGTTTGATGGTGGAGACATGTCCAATATTGCTTTGACCTTTGCTAGGTTCACCTCGATTCCTCTATGTGATACTATGAACCCCAATAATTTTCCCGCTGTGACACCGAATGCACACTTTTTTGGATTTAGTCAAACTCTGAAGTCCTGCATTCTGTCAAAGATGGGTCCCAAAACCTGTAGATGATCCTTTCGAAGTATTGATTTTTCTAGTATGTCATCCACATAATCTTCCATTGTCTTGTGGATGAGATCATGAAATATGGTCGTCATAGCCCTCTGATATGTTGCTCCGGCATTCTTTAAACCAAATGGCATGACATTCCAACAATATGTTCCCTAAGGACATGTGAAAGCCATTTTGTGTTGGTCTTTTGGTGCAATCCTTATTTGATTATAACCTAAAAATCCATCCATGAGTGATAGAATTTGATGTCCGGCAGTTAGGTCTACTATCATGTCAATGTTTGGTAAAGGAAAGTCATCTTTAGGAAATGCTATGTTAATTTAGATCCTTGAAGTCTATGAAAATTTGTATCTGACCACTGTGCTTCATAATTGGTACCAAATTAGATATACAATCCGCATATGGTATAGGTCTGATGAATTTAGTGTCTAGGAGCTTTTTCAGTTCTGCCTTAACTAACAATGCAACGTGAGGATGCATCTTTCTTAGCTTCTGTTTGACAGGTTTGACATTTGGTAGCAGTGGAAGATGGTGTAGCACCAACTCTGGATCTAAACCTGGCATGTCCGAGTAAGACCATGCAAAATTGATCATTCTTGCCTTGAAGAAGTTGACGAACTGTTCTCTCTCCTCAGGGGTGAGAGATTTTGCCAAGTAGATGTTCTTTGGGTTCTTGTCATCCCCCAAGTTGATTTCCTCTATCTCTTCAGCTAACAATGTTGATTTCTCCTCTATTAAGGGGAGGATTTCTCTCTTTCCATCTTCTAGCACCTCAGTGAGGTTTTCGCCAGAAGATACGTCTTCTTTTAGCTTTTTAATCTTTTGTTCTTTTTTCTTTTGCAGACTGGAAAGAGGAGCTTCCTCCCTGAAATATGCTGCTTTGTCTAGGTTGATGGAGAATCCTACCTTGTGATCTCCTGATGGAATTCCTTCCCTTAGTCCCATGAAATGAGCTATCACCTCGTCATTCTCTAAGACATCTAGATCAGGTGGCCCTTGTTGATCCCACTCTATAAGCTCAAGGTGTATAAGATAGACACTTTCACTAATGATTGGTTTTGGTTGACTGAATGGGACCGCTGATATGGTGCCTACAAAATTGGATTGTGATGAGGACGCACCACTTGAGGTCTGATAGATGACATGTTTGTCATTACAAGGTTGTTCAGTAATGGTCAGTTGTTCAAATAGGTCTGCTAGATTTATGATAATGTTGGCTCGAGGGGAAAAATAAGGGATTGAGAGTTTAGAATCATGGAGGGATCTCCGCTCATACTCATCGGAGTTTGTCTCAATGGAATGTACGTCTAATGTCTCACTTCCTTGGTTATCATTGATTTCTATGTGTAGGCTTATTTGGGATTGTGTGGTTCCCTCTTTGGTGGGCAACAACTGCGCTAATATGTTGCTTATTAGGACATGCTCAGTGTTGTTCCCCCGGTGCATCTCTACTATTTGCTCGTGATTGACTTGAATGTCTTGGATCACAGGACTAGTGCTTTGTTTTCCATATCCTAAACCTCTTGTGTTTCTCTGGGTTGGTGGTAGAGATAATTCATATATTCCCTGTTGCCTTGCCCCTAGTCCGGTTGTACCATTGTACCCAAATCTTTGTATCATTGTGTAACCGTTACCGTAGTTTGCCAAAAGTAGTGGTGGTCGGATTGTCTCAGGGGTGTCTTGATATAACCAGGTGTTGATGTCTTGTTCAAAAGGATTCTCTTCCGCTATGTCTCCTCACCAGACAAAGGTGGTGGGTGGACATCTGAATAGAATCGGCTATGGAGTTTCTGTTACAATAACAGGTTGTGGCATGCCATGATTTCTTGGGCTTTGAGGCATGTGCGTGATGGTAAAGGCTTCTTCATATCTGTATTCATCACAGCCCTTATCTGTGATGGATATCTTTCTTGCTTTCTATGTGATGTCTTTAAGATTTGAATCTGAACAGGATGAGATGCTTGCATCTTGTTTAATGACTATCTTTCCTGTTGTTCGTGTGACATCCTTGGGATTCAAATCTGAAGAGGATGGGATGCTTTCATCTTGGTTTGATGGTACCTGGTTATCAATGTTGATTTGGACTGCATTACAATATTGGAAGGGATTGGGATCTCCCTCTATGATGATCTCCTCTCCCTAGTGTGGGAACTTGATGCATTGATGGTATGTCAAAGGTACAGCTTACATTTCATGTATCCAAGGTTGCCCTAGTAACATGTTGTATCCCAACTCAAGGTCTAAGATTTGGAAGGGTGTGTTTTTGACCACAAGTCCAATGTGAACAGGTAGAACGATAATACCCTTAGAGGACCTTTCCTCTTCATCATAGGCTTTGATATTTATCCTCCTTGTGACATCAATGCTTGATTCTAAATAACCCAGTTGCTTGATTAACTTTAGAGTACAAATGTTTAACCCCGCTCCACCATCAACAAGAACCCTACAGACAGAACTTTTGTGGATCTGGACAAGTAAGTGTAGAGGATCATTATGCAGGGGTTTATGCGGCGGCACATCACGGTCTGTGAATGTGGCATGTTTGTTAGCTGCTATATGGTTGACCATCGTTTGGAAGCTTTCGGGTGTTATGTCCCTTGGGACAGCTGCATTTTGAAGTGCTTGGTCAAGTGTCAGTTTATGCTGCGGAGATATGCACAAAAGGTCAAACATGGAGATCTGGGCAAGTGTGCGCTTTAGTTTGTCCACTATGCTTGTTTGTGGATCTAAGTTCGCTATAGGATTGATTGATGTAGTAGCTGAGGATGGTACTACTTGCAAGATGACTCTAGCATGACGCGTAGTTATAGCACAATTGTTACCTTGGTCCCTGATAGTGATTGTGGCCACATGGTTATCTGAAGGATTTAGGCAATTTATGACATTATCACTGTTGGCATATGTATAGTTAACTTTATTGGTTTGTCCACCAGACCTGGAGGATTTTCCCTTGTTGTGATCACGGAAGGTATCATTGAAAATGGTGTGATCAGTTGTGCCTTTGGTTTGAGTATTCGTCACATCAATGATCCCTGTGTTAATCAGATCTTGAATAGCATGCTTCAATCGGTAGCAGTTGGCTGTTTTGTGCCCCTTGACCCGATGAAACTCATAGAAATCTTTGTCATTAGACCACCTTGGTTTGTTTTCATCCTGTTCAAAGTCCCTGATTTATGGGAGAGTGATAGTGTTTGATTGAATCAACTTGTGTAAAGATGATTCTATCGGCTCTCCTAATGGTGTGAAATCTCGTTGCTCAAATTGAAATCATGGTTTGTGTTGATTATGTTGTTGACTGTTTGACACAGTGGCTACTTGTATAGGGTGAGGTTGGTTTTGAGTGTATGCTTGTTGAGCAGGTCCTGTGGGGTTTTGGTTTGCCATAGGTGCACCTTGCATTGACACCTTGTGTTGCGCGTAGTTGACTGTCTTCACATCAATGACACCATCGCTAGTGACATTTTTGTTTTTGTTCCACCACTTAGCTTTTTCTGTTGCATTCTTATTTGTATTCGTTTGTGTGGGATCTGCAAGGATTCCTCGTTTGACTAAGTTCTTCTCACAACGAACTCCTCTTTCGATGAGTTGTGTAAAGTTCAGAGCTAACTGTAACTCTGTTGTGAATGACATGTCTAGAATTAGATTGTCAACAAACATGACTATTAAGTCTTGTTTGGGCACATCATATGTTATGCGGTTTGCCGTATTCCTCCATCTCTATAGGAATTTCACAAAAGACTCTCCATCTTTCTATTTGATATCACAAAGGTCCTTGATGCTGACCTTGCGCTCGATGTTATGATGGAAGTGAGCTATGAACTTTTCGGCCAATTCTCCCCAAGACTGAATGCCATGAGGAAGATGTGAGAACCATTCCATTGCTGGGCCAGCCAAACTTTGTGGGAACAGTCGCATTAGATATGTCTCATCATGAGCGACTTCTACGCAACTAGCAAAAAACTCTCAGATATGCTCAATAGGGTTGGTACTACCCCTATACTTGTCAAATTTTGGTACCGAGAAGTTATTTGGGAATGGAGACATGTGAAGAGAATGGTCAAAGGGGTATGGGTATAAATCCTTTGTGGTATAGGATTTTGTTTGCCCCTAATTTTGCATATTCATCATTTGGGTTTGAAGGGTTTGCATTTGTTGCATTAGCATGTCTGTTTGATATTGAGGCTGGTGCGTGTGGACATTTATTTGTGTCGTGGTGGATATGAGGCTGTGCCTCTGTATCCCTTGAGTAGGAACATAGTATTTCATCCTAGGGACTTGAAATTGATTCCCCACCGAATGATTTATAACTGGAGGGACATGAGAAGTCCATGGTGAGTTTTGATGTGTTTGCTATTGTGATTGAAACTGGGGTTGATAATGTTGGGGTAGGTATTGCTGCTACTGAGGTTGGGTTTGAAACTGGGGTTGCTATTGCTAAGGTTGGTTTTGAGGAAACTAAAGTTGGGTTTGCTATTGCGGAGGTTGGAACTGAGGCAACTGAAGCTGGGGTTGTTTTTGCGGGGGTTGGAACTGAGGCAACTGAAGCTGGGGTTGCTGTTGTGGGGGTTGGAACTAAGGCAATTGAAGCTGGGGTTGTTGTTGCGAGGGTTGGAACTGAGGCAATTGAAGCTGGGGTTGTTGTTCCGGAGGTTGGATTGGTGTCGGAATGGGCAAAGGTGTAGCTTTGGGTGGGCCTTGACTGTAAGTCATTCTGGCAGAGATGGATCCCTACGAGCATGATGTGTTGGTCCTAAGACTAGTGTGAATTGATTGCAGCAACGACATAGTTTCAGAACAGTTGGTGTTTGGGGGGATGGAAGGCATAGCATGATAGCTTGATTGTGCTCGCCATGAGACCAAAGGTGGGGGTATACTAGTGACCATGGGTGTGCTTAGTTGTGAGCCTGTCATGCCTTGAGTAGATGATGTGCTAGCTTGGGTCAGGTCATTGGTTTGATTGGATATAGTTTGTGTCGATGTGGGTAAAGCCAATGGTGGAAAGACCTATGACACAACAGGTAGTATTTGAGGAGTGTGAGTAGTGTTTTGACTTGCAAGAGGGTTTTCGGGCCATATAGTTGATACACTGAATTCAGCGGGGAGTTTGACTCCCTTCTTTATTAGCATGGCCGAGTAACATTCAGGGTTCCTCTCTACAACAACGTCAACTACTTTGGTGGGGTAGGCATTTTGTTCCACATCTTCAAGTTCTTCTTCTGTGATATCTTGGAAAAAGGCTGCCCCATGGGGTTGTTCAATGAATAGAGCAGAACTGGTGTTCATGAAGGGATCATTCTCTTACTCTGTTTCCCAAGCGGGGAAACGGTTGATATATGACTCATCAAGTTGAGCTCTAGCCTTAGACCTTGTGTAAGGTCCTCCATGAGGTGTTAGAGGCATAGTGTGGTCCAGGTTTTGTAACTAAAACAAGTGATATAAAATAAACAAAGAAGAGGATCCTTTCTAAGAAAAGTCCGAGTTATGTTTTGGACAAGGGTAATTCTAAGGACAGATTTTGATATAACTTGATCTCAAAGTGGTGATGATAAAAGATAAGATTTGTCGACCTTTGTCTTGGACAAAGTCAATTTGATAAAGATGATGATGTTTGATATGTTGAGATCAAGATATTTCGAGTCTGCGCTTTCGAACTAACAATGTTTTTGACAATAATCGTGCTTTACATAGAAAGGGTAATCTTTAATGTTTAGAGATTCACACAATGTTCTTCGCATTTTCCTAGGATAGACACTAGTTTTGGATGCCAAATGAAGAATTATTTCAAGGTTTTAGGTCAGAACAGGAATATAGTATATTTGGTCAAATGTGGTACAATTTCACTGATTGCGGTAAAATAACTGGTCAATTTGTGATAGTTTATCACACAATGCTTCTGATTTTGCAAGATAGTTGACGTTGACAACCCTAGACTTTAACATGTTTGACTCATTTTGATAGTTTGGATATTTTGTTTTGCATTTTCAGAAATTGATCAAAGGAACAAGCACATTAGACACTGTGTTTTGAAGAAAGAAGACTAAAATTGTGTATGTTCTACAACTTTTCAAGTTGCAAGGTTATCACGAGGTCTCAACAAAGAACACTCAGATTAATCTAGGTCAATGGCTTCAGAATATAATGTTATAGGCCCAATGCTTGAATGTCTATTAGCTCACACAACAATTGTCACGCTACTAGGACACGAAGGTCCACGACGTAGGTGCCTGTGTTTTTTTCGTTTCCAGGTATTGTTGCCGTGGAGTGAAGATCTCTTTCACTACACAAATACCGTGGGACACATATGTTGGGAATCTTGGGGGGAAATTTTGCAACCCCTTGCACTATAATAAGGTACCTGTTCAAATGTAAAACGGGATGGCCTCTAATTAATCAAGGTTGTAGTAAGGGTCCGTGGTGTCTCTCCAATCAGTTTATACATGCGTGACTCACTTAAGAGCCTAGTTGATCACGCTGGCTCCTTAGGGATATTCACCCGATCCAGACTATCATCAACACGCCTCGCCTGAGCTTGCCTAGATAAGATGAAACTTTAGTTTGCGCCTTGTTTTATACCGATCGAAAGGATTACCAGTTTAAGGTCATTCTCTGAGGAAGAAGCGCATTCCCCGAACAGGCCTTTCTAAAAAAGTATAAAGGTTTGTAATCTAACAGTTTGTGCAAGTGCACCCAAAACTCAAGACATGAGGTAAGTCAATTAAGCTCCAAAGTTTGAAATGTGAACTAAGCTACACCACCATACAAGCACCAATGTTCAATTTTAAGCCCAAAAGTAGGTGTTGTTTGTTTGTTCAATTTTAATGCACCAAATTGAGAGATTCTTTGCTTTTGTTCAGTTTTAATCCCCACGTCAATTTTAAGCCCAAATCCAAAATATGAGGTGTGATATGTTTTGCAAGCACTGTTCTTTTTAAACCCAAATCGACAAATGAATTCCTTTTAGTTTTGTGTTGTTTAAACAGGTTAGTACCAAAAAGGATTATTCACAAAATAAGGGTATAAGTAACTTTGAAATAATGAAGGATGCTTACCAAACTTACCCTTCTTTGTCCTTGGTGACTTTGATCCAATCCTGCACTGAAATCGAAAAGAATATCAATTTAGAAATAGATGGGCAGAAGATTTGGATATGATGTTTGCAATATTTCCTGCGATTGCAGCAATCTTCTTGCAACTGCAGTAATATTCTGTCAATTACGGTAAATAACTGGCAACTGCGGCAAAATGTTGTTGATTGTGGTAAATAACTGGCGACTGCAGCAAAATGTTGTCGATTGTGGCACAGATCAGACAAATGCGGCAAAATTCTTGTGATTGCGGCACGGATCGGTCAATTGCGGCAAAATACCAGAGGAAAGAAGACAAGAAATGAACAGAATAACTGCGAAAGCCTGTAATCGATTGTAGTATTAAACCAGTCGATTGCAGCACAATATAGACAATCGCAATAAAATACTAGCAAATGTGAAATAGTACAAATGTCAAAGAAAAGTGTGATTTTTGAATTTACGACCATACGACCGTGGTTAATAAATCTATTTCTTCGTCGGCAAGAGATATTTGGGCTGTTTGTTCATGTCAGGTTCACCAAAATGTACGCCTCTTCTTTTGATTCCCATAGATTTCCAAAGGCTAGGGTTAGTAGCAAAGGTTTCACAAATGAATGCAAATCAAGTATATAATGACTACTAAACGAATACTAGAAATGTGATCAATAAAATGTACAAGAAAGAGAAAGGAAGACAAATAAATGCAAACCCCATAATGCTTGAAGCTTCTATTGTTTCTCTCTACTCCTTCTGAAACGTTGTTCTCGATGCTCAGTATTGGCGGGGCAGCGTCTATGACTTGAGAAGCATTGAGAATTTGATAATTGAAATGTGTGTGTGTGTGATCGCAAGATGACTTGAATGCTAGAACCAAACTGACGGAGTAATGGCACACGAGAGCTTGAAATCCTGGACCCTTCAAATGGTTATGAAGGGTTTATTATATAGGATTTGGTAATTATATGAACGGTTGAGATCAACCCCAGAGATGGGGAGATGAACGGTTGAGACCAAAAGGAATAGGAGAGGTCCTCAGTAAACTCCACCTCTTCATTTGGTAAAGAGGAGATAGAGTTTGGTTAACTAAAGAGCTAATTATGAGTTACCTTTTTGAACTGAAGAGGTGGGTGAAGTTACCCATGTGGACTGGAGAGATGGGTGGAGTAACCCCTGTGATCTAATTAGAGTTATCTCTTTGAAGATAAATGAATATTTAATCCATTTATTTAATAATTGTTTTCAACATGTGAGATAATTGAATTCTTTTTTATTAAGAATTGCTTTATTTGATGAAATTAAATTAATTTAATTGGAAGAATTTAATTAGAAAGTTTAAATATTTGGATTTAAACTATAGGAAATTGAGTTTAATTAATTAATTAATGATAATTAATCAATTAAAGCTAATTAATTAAATAAAATTAATTATTTAATTAATTTTAGGAATTTGATTAGATGATTTGGGGAATGAATTTAGAGGAAAATAAATGATTAATTAATGATTAAAAAACCATTAATTAATAGATGAAAATTAGCGTTTTTAATGTAAAGTCGCAAGTCTATCCATTTTAGGGTGTCTACAAATACAAATAAAAAATAAAATACCTCAGAAAATGATATTCAAAAATCAGAAGTCCCATAACTTTCAACCGTGCCGAAACTATGAGTGAAAGTGACAGTTTGGGTGAGCTTAAAAACCCCACCAAAACTTTTACTTCCAAACATTCAATCAAAAGTAAGGAAGTACTTTCAATCGAAAGTATTTTCCGATCGAAAGTATGAAATTTTAGTACTTTTAATCGGAAGTTACTTTCTTATGATCGAAAGTTCAGTTTAGTTGCGATCGAAAGTATGGTGGTAGATTTCATGGATTGCGCTTTTCTAGCCGAATTTGTTCCTTCGAAAAAGTGTAACCCACTATTGTGGGTTCACTCGTAAATAAACATTTTTCCCCTAATTTCAAAATATGTTATAGATGACATATATAGCTAGTGCGTGAAGAAATAAAAATTGGTTTGTGACCTATATTTTCTCTTTTATAACAATTCAATTTCTAGCTCACCTAAATTGACAATTTTCATCTCCCACCATATTTTTCAGGACAAATCTATCCCAATCAAAAAAAGAAATATATATTGTTGAAGAGGACTCTCTCCTCTAGTGCACCATATGTTTTTGAAATTTATTTAATAGATTTACTATTTTTTTCTTTCTCCAAATCAACATCTCCTTAACTGTTAAATTACCTACTTGCAATTTTTTTTAAATTATAATAGACTATGTCTAATTAAAACACTATAAAAGCTATATGAGGATATTCTTGACTCTGATCTCTACAAAAGGGTATTTTTGAAATTTTTTTCAAAATATCATTAAAAAGATTAGAAGTTATTGAAACGTCACTTTTCTGAATAGTTTTATTTCTATGGTAATTGGACCCAAAGTGGTATAAAACATGCATTTAATAGACATTTCAAATTGGAAAAGTTAAAGCACTTATCTAGCTTAGCTATAATGAAACTAGCTAGACCATATGTTTGACCAAAAATAATTTTTAGCTAGAAATACTAAAATTCAGTTGTGCTTTAATAAGTTATCCTAAAAGGTGACACCTAATTGTGGCTGATAATTCACAAATATATATTGTGGGTGAATTTGATAATGACTTTGGATTTCCATTTGAAGATGCATCTCCAAATTTAATTTCAATTTCACCAATACAAAGGGGGCGCACACATCAATTGCCCTTATGTTTGGCTTGGGCACTAAAAATCCACAAATCATAAGGGTTGACTCTTTTCAAAGAAGTAATTGATATTAGATCAAGAGAAAGGACAAGATTAACATTCATTGCTATATCTCATGTTAAATTCTTGAATGGACTTAGAATTTCACCACGGTTTTCATATGGTCATCATGAGAAGATGAAGACAATGAAGTAACTCACGGAAAGGAAATTAGAGGAAGGAAGACTCAAATCTTTGAAAATGTTATAATCATATGTTTAATGTATATATTATTGAAGATAACTTTCTTATTAAAATTTTGGGTATAGAAGATTAAATGTCTCATTCATTATGAATTCCTATCGCACATTTGAATGAGTATGACAAGCATCATGATTTACAAAAGATAATGAGACTTCACTCTTTTTTTTAAGTGATTAGTTAATACTTTACATGTTGCATTGTGGATGCTACCAACATAGTTGTCTTAAATACAACTATTGAAAGACCCCGAGAGATATATGTCTCAAAGCGCTTATCTATTCTCAATAACAATTTAAATATAAGCACCTCGAAACTAATATCACTCACAATTAGAACTAAATAAATAATTTATTTTGTACACACGCACACACACACACACACACACACACATATATATATAAGAATAAGAGTGCAAAGGCTCTAACATCATAAGAGATGAGGCCTGGATCATGGCCTTGGTGGATTTTGGAAGAATGGATACTCTTCAGTCCTTGATTCTTAGCCAAAAAAGATCTGAACCTTCAACTATATATATATATGAACATTTCCCATTTAAAATGGCTGAGGTAGAGAGAGAGTTGACAGGTGATACAAGTGGCTGGTTACAAACATTCAATTTTGTTTACAGAAATAAATAAATATTTATGTATTTATATTTAAAGAGAAGGATTCACAAAAATTTGAGAGTATACTACATGTTTACCATCGGACCAAGTGAGTGACCCAAACTGGGAGTTTGAAGATGCCTTCTTCACCGTCAAATTTACAGTGAAAGATAACTTGTCTCCCTCCTTTTTAAAAGAAAGCTCGTTGGGAAGCACAACAACATCCACACCAGGTGGGGCCTCCACTGCAACTTTGTAAACAGCAGCTCTGCTTGTTCTGCTTGTGAGAGTTCTGGTCACTGATACATTTCCTCTCAGACTCGATACACCTAATGATGGATAGTTTAAATTGTATGCAGGTGTTGGGTTCGACTCACAGGACGTCAAATCACCAGTGAGATTTTTAAGCTGAGCAGGGGTGGCTCCAATGCTGCACAGAACACTGATCACGTCGTCTACGTCACAATCATAAACCAGGCCAGGATCTAAAGCTGAAATGGGATTTATATGTCCCGATCCGTAGTCAAATGGCCCCGTTGATCTCCCTGCAGGATTTCTTACTATCTTTGCGTTGGTGTTATCCATCACAGATGCTGCTCGACATTGAAGGTGTTAAATATATCTGGGAAGAGCTTCTCAAAATTCAGATTTTGGTTTTAAAGTTAAGAAATTGAGCAATCAAACCTGTTGTCATAATGGCGGATTTGATTGCAGCAGGGCTCCATGTGGGATGCTGCATTTTAACTAAAGCAGCTACAGCGGCTACATGTGGACAAGACATTGATGTCCCAGAAATTATGTTGAAATTCACTGATCGACCACCTGCTTGACTTACTGCTACAGGTGACCATGCTCCCAATATGCTCACTCCAGGCGCTGTAACGTCAGGCTGGAGCACCCACATTGAAATAATTTAGTTTGGTTCGATTTAATTTGTTTTCAGTGCTTCATTTGAATTAAAGATTTTAAAATTCATTTTTGGAATTTTAGCATTAATATTTCGGATTATACTTTACGATCAAAATGTTTAGAAAATGTAAAGGATGTGTAAGATTATAAACATTTTGATGATGAGAGAATGTGATCTCAAAAGTTAATGCTAAAAGGATTACACAATAAAATTCAGAAACCACTATATTATATATTAACAACTCTACAAATGTAATTTACATGAGGATCCTATTTGAGTATGTATGAGATCTCTTCTAGCTTTTATAGAAAGATTTCTGTTGTTGATCAGTTTCTTCTATAATCTTTTGAAAGAATAGAAAGATTTCTGCAGTTGAAAAGTTTCTGTATTTGTATTTCTTCAATATCATGACCAATCGTATAAGCCAATAGAATGATCTTATGTGCACCAATCACAAACAAAGACGAGTTCTACTGAAATGTAAAATGAATCTCTGGATATGGAAGGGATGAATACAGTAACTCACCTTGATGATGTCAGGAGTGATAATGTTGGGACCCATAGAAGAAAACACAGCCATTTGTGGTGCCGGACTGACGTTCAAAATTGTTGAGGTTCTAAGAATCTGTGCTGTGGGATTACTAATTCACCCAATCACAAGTTGGTGATAGAATTAGGGGAGAATTGAAGGGTTCTATGTTAATCTAAATAAAAGGGCAAAAGCAGAGATTGAACTAACTCATCTGAGGTCAAGAATGCTTCAAGCTGCGCCGCTGGTTCGTGTCCGAGTAGAGTGGCAGGTATGACAAACTGGAATACAACATCTTTCAGTAAGGGATCGATTATTATGATTCCCACACCGCCTGCCTCTCTCACAACTACGCTCTTTAACGTCCGATTCTCTGCTGGCTTGGAGATTTTGCACACCACTACCATTCCCTTTACTTTCGCAGGATCAAGTGTGTTCTTCCGGCAGAAACTGTTGAATCACCATACGATATTATTGTGTTAATAGGCGTGCCGCGTAATTCTACAATGCTAACGGTCCTTTTTAAAAAATCCTTAATAAGAAAAAATCTGGTGCAAACACATTTTTGTTTATTAAAAAGAACAAATAACCATCTTAGACAGAGATTATTTTCTCTACTTTAAGTTTGCTTATAGAATTTTATATCTATCTACATATTTTGATTTTTTCATAAAATTTATGAATACAAATTAGTTATAAATTAGTAAGTTGTTATTCTTTCACATATTACCTTGCATTAGTTTGAGAAACTCCAGGGGCGGCAGAGCTACTTGCTGATACAACTCCGGCGAATCCATTCTGTGTAAGAGGATTTACAGATTCTCCCTGCAACTCACAAACAGACTGCATGAATTGGGTTTTGCTACTAAACTAAACTGAAATAAGAGCGACTGTATATAAATAAGAGTCAAATATTTAGTAATTTCTCCATCTGCATAATCTTTTGGTTATAGTTTTTTAATTTCATTTTTATATTTTAATTTCTCTGTCTTTGGATATAATTTAAACATTTTTGTTTGGTCTAGTAGAATATGAACACCTCGTTTGTAACACATAATGGATGCCTCCCTGTTTCTAGTTCTGTTGCTTTGGTTTTCTAAGCTTAATCTGAGTTGTTGGAATTAATCACCAGCTACCATAATTACTTCCCTCCTTATTTCTTCTCCTTCCCTCCCTGTTATATGTCATGTCCATCATTTCTTGTATGAAGTTTTTTTAATATTTCCAACTCATCTCATCCACCATTTTCTTTTCTGCAGACAGGACAGATTTGAAAGAAACTTTGGTTTGCAAAATCTCCAGGTTATGATCTCATACGGATCAGATTTAAATATAATTTATTACTAGTCTTTTCCCTGTTTTCTTGGGTTTATACAAATGCTTATGGACAGCATTGAAAAGAGGGGTAATGTATATTAAAAAAGTGTAGAAGTGTGTAGAAGATATGTGTTTTTTTTTTTGTCTGTAGCAATAGCAGAAAGAAAAGTAGAGCACTTTGTTTTCAGTTTCTACTTAAGAAGAAGAGCAGCAGCTTTAAGTTCTGAGATATATGAAATTTAGTACTGTCTGAAGTTATACATTTTAGGGTTGTAACTTCTATGAAATCAAAATTGGTTTCTTTATTGTCCTCTGCCTCTTCCCTTCATTAATGACTCTGTATCGTCTTCTTTTATTTTTGTGTATTCATGTATTATTTTACATAATTAATGAACATACCTATTTATAAAAAATAAAAATAAAAAAAAATAAAAAGCTATATTACAATTTATTTATTTATGTATTTCTTTCATTAAGTACCTTCAAGGTGGTGTTGTTGCCCAAAAGCACGTTGGAGCTGAAGCTTCTGTCAATGGAGGAGGCCGCAACAGTGAAAATCCAGGGAGCCACATTGGCGGCGGTGCCAGACAATCGATTGTTTCCAGCAGACCCACAAACAAGGATCCCCTTCCTGAATGCATGGAATGATCCAATCGAGATGCCGTCCACAAAAAAGCTTGGCTGAGGTGGATTTGGTCCCACTGAGATAGAGATGATATCCACTCCATCCTCTGTGGCATCGTCGAATGCAGCCAGCAAATCGGCATCGTTGCAGAGATTGAACCAGCACGCTTTGTAAATTGCCAGCCGAGCACCAGGAGATCCTCCCCTAGCACTGCCTTTTCCAATACCAAATACACTTGCATTTTGCACAACTGATCCTGCGGCAATTGAGGCAGTGTGGGATCCATGGCCGTCTGAATCACGCGGAGATCGAAAGAATTTGCCCGCATATGCCTCCAATGCCCCATTTTCTGCCTCAAATCCCTTGAAATAGAAACGAGCTCCGATTATTTTCCTGCACTATGATTTCAGTTTCCAGTCAGGTCATGCCTAATACAGAATGAACTGAGTCTAAGGTTTTTGTTGCTTGCTTGAAAGATCATATATTCAATTTCAAAAACTAATACTCGCCTCCATTGTCTGCCAGGATTTGATTTTGTAGATTTGTAATTAATTGATAATTTGTGTAGTATGAATACAATTTATTAGTTTTTGAATTAAAAAATGTATTGATTGATTTATTATGAGCGGTGATTTGAGCATAAATCTATTTTTTTATGAGATGAATCATACATTCAACACATTACATTCAGTGATATTCACAAGAATACTGGATTGAGACTTTTGTTTTGTTATGTAGATATTTGTTTGATTTTGATTTTATATTAATATACAATTGAGACCTTTGAGGATAATATTATTCTAATTCAAGCAAATGTAATCTCAGTTTCCTCAAAGTAATCTCAGTTTCCTCAATGTCAAGCTTACTTATATTGTTATTCTATTTCTAAAACTTTGAACAAGTATTGTCTTATGAACCATTCATCATATCTCAACTCAGAGTTTTCTCAAAGTCAAGCTTATTTATCTTGTTATCCTATTTTCAAAACTTTGAACTAGTGTTGTCTTATAAACTATTCATCATATCCCATCAACTGATAAACAGGAGTCATTTTCCAATCCATATTTGTAACAATTCACCATTTCTGATAAAACAATTATTAAATCTAAATGAATGAATTAGATTAAAAAACTGCACAATTGAATCATAATATTAAATATCATGTTTAAATAAATTTGTACAAACTTTTTAAACTAATTTACAAATCAACCTACAATTAATCTTCGAACCTGCTACATTATCTATAACTTACCTGTTACAGTGTTTGACCATGAATTCATCTCCCACCTCGCACTTTCCCTTGAAGCGAAGTGGAACCGCAGGGAAGCCCTTATCACTGAAACTCTTTGATTCTGGCCATATGCCTGCATAACATTCATTAATTTCTTTACACAAGGACAGATCTGAAGTAAGGTTAATTATGATAACATATAACAGGGAATATACACTGCAAATTACCAGTGTCAATGACTCCTATGATAACATTAGATTGTTCTCTTATGCGCCGCCGCTTGGATGCCTTCTTTAATTCCCCTAAATTCATCTCATCCACGCCTAAAAAGTCCCAAGAATGCGTTGTGTGCACAGACCATGTTCTGCTTTCAAACACCGAAACCACCTCATCCATTTCTGCATCAAATTAGTGGATTTAATAAACCCAATACTCAAAATTTCTTGAAATCTCGCCATCTGTTTGACGTGTTATAACCTGATAGAGAAGCGGCTTCTTCAGCTGTTAACATTGCGGAAAACCCTCTGAAAGATTTTGTGTAATGATGTATCAGGGCTTCATTTGGTCCCACTCTGCACAGAATCATTCCATAACAATGTTCCACTTATCACACCAAATAAACTAAACTACCATATTTATATTTTTAAAAATCTATGTAAAATATGTTATAGATATCAAATTTTAAGAATAATCTTTATTTCAGGCATTTATTTTTTCTTATTCTAAAACAATCAAGATAAAGATCATACGCACAAAAAAACTTAATCAAGATAAAAATGATACACACAGAAAAACATATTTAAGTTGTACAAAATATAGATTTAGAAAGCTGAGATGTTTCAGTCATTGAAGAGCAAGTTATAAAGAATGAAGCTGCACCTTATGCTAATGGCTTTGTCAAGAATTCTGTGGTTGGATAAAATTGTAGCTTGGGGAGTTGGATGGACATTATCACCCATGTACACGATGTAGTTCTGCGATTCCACCATTCTTTCTTATTTCAGTCTACAGTTTAGACAACACAAATGCATGGTGCAAAAAAACAGAACAAAAAACCATTATTTATAGTTTTACCTTGACATCCATTTTCTGTCCCTTCACTCCGACTGTGAAGAAGAAAGCAGAGCAAACAAGTAGAACAGAGATCAACATATTTGGCTGTTTTGACATTGTAAAAGCATAGGAGGAGATCGATTCAATTTCACAGAATGAGATATGTTTATAGACAATGTATTCCTCCCTTGGGCCGTCCAGAAGTCTTCTATAACATTTATTAATTCAATCACTAATTTGGAAGTGGGTGAATTGTATTTCAAGCAGCCCCATAAAAAAATCCAGTAGCACACGTGGTGGTGCAAGCTTATTGGATTATTTATTCTTGTTTGAGTAACTCTTGTTTCCTGTCCCCACTCTTGTGGTTGACTTTCAGTTTAGGAACATATTTTAATAACTTGTGAAGATCACCAGTTGCCAAATAAGGCAAATTATTTGGGTTGAATAAAGTAGGTATATAAAAATCACATGGTGAGAATACGAGGAAGGTTTTTTTTTTAAACATTTAAATTCAATATCATCTAGATGTTTAAACATTGACTTTTAAAAATTAAAGAATAAGATTTGAGCTCAGCATTATCTAGATGCTCAAAATATTGACTTTTCTTTTAAAGAATTAAAAAGAAATAAATTATGTGATATAAAATATAAAACTAGTAGTTGCATTGTGCAATATTATCAATAGGTTTCATTTTCTTTATGTGGATGAAATTGACAAATAGTGAAATGATTGACAACTAATTTATGAGTTCAGTCATCCTTCTAGATAGTAATAGTTTAGGTAATATACATTGCTACTCATAGTTTATACACACCACAAAACAAAATTGACTCAATCATGTCACAATAAAATTCTCTCTTGAAAACCAACCATATAGAAGTAATTCAATAGACACTACAAATTCATACGCTTCAACACCATTGTTGAGATTTGTCAACTTTATAGTAGTAGAAGTCTTAAATTATCTCTAGATAAAAGCCACATGCAATAACCAATACTGAAATTGTTAATGTGTACATGATAATTGTTTATAATAATATGAGCAGCACCCTATATTTGTACCTTAGTTATGCCAAGGTGTAAAATCTAACTTTCTTATTATTTTAAAAAAATATATTTTAGATAATTTTTAATTTTTAATTGATAATTATTTTATTGTATCTATATTACATTTTTAAGAAAATAATATATAACTGACAAGGGCTGCAAAACTTGTTAACTAATCATTATGCATAGTTTTTTTCATTTGCAACATGATGATGTAGTTTTTTTAATTAGTTGCAAAAGTTAAAAAACTTCTATCTATGGAGCATTCACCATTTACATTAACACTTAATGCCACAACTATCACCATTAGCTCACTTTAAAATTTAACGACTTCCAAGCTTATCTTTTCTGAAGAGAACATAAATAAAAAATAGCAGTTGTAGGTATAAAGACAAATTACGCAACCTTTCTCATCATCCATCCTGTCATAGAAATGTGATCTCCTAGACTTTCATGAATGCTGGAAAATGTCACAAAAATAATTTTGTTGAAAAGGGTTTAGGAAATTTCAAGAAAAATAGTTGGCCCCTTCTAGCTAGAATTCCCCCCTCCCCCTTTCAACAGAAAATATTTTGTAGATGTAGATATGTATGCTAAAAGTGGCAATGTAAAGCCAATTTTTTTTTTCCATTGTCTACATCATTTTAGATTACCTCATGGAATGTAATGATTGGAATTGGTATCCAAAAAACTTGGCTAAATAGAAACTATTATAGAATGTGATGAGTAGAGGGTAAGAACAAATTAGATTGGTTGAAAAGACGTCCCTCCCTCCATCATCGTCTTTACCTAAATAAATGTGTGCCCACGCCTTTCGATTAGGTAATGCACTATTTTTTTTCTTTCCTCCTTTTCCCTTCTCTTTTGTTGTGTAAATTCCTAAGAAGAGGGAACACCATGGCGTGGTCTCTTCCTTCCAGAAAGTAGCTAATCTTCCATGAATATGGTATCTATGAATATGAGAAACATATGAGCATGGATAATTCTATTCGTGATAATAAACATATTTACTTATATAAGGCTTGTTAAAATATTCTAGATATTTGTGTTAATCTATACCACATAAACATAAAACTTTATGTTGGTTTTAGATATTTCTTAAAAAAGTTATTGCAAATATATTTTGTATATGTCAGCTAAGATTGTCATTTTCAGAATTTACTAAATGCTTCTATAGTCCTCTATATAAGAGGAAGATGTAAACCTTTCCTAGAAATAATACAATCAAAGTATTTGGAGCAACAACTCGTGTTTATATTCTGTGTGTTTGCCTCTTCCCACCTTGTACAAGTGACATCAAAGATTGGTTGAGAAAGTTTGAGAAGGAGTTCATTTGGATATTATATAACCATTTGTGATAGATGTCAGGAGGAAAATCTTGTCACCATTTGTGACTTATGTTAAGAAGAAACTGTTAGTCGCAGAAGTATTGTCAAGCATCAAATTATTGAAATATATCACAAGGGTTTTAAAGGATCATAGATTGTAAAAGGTTGTAGCCTTGAATACCCAAAGAAGAGTTGTTGATTATTATGGCAAGAAGACTAGAACATATATAGTCGCAGCTAAAGGAATATCACATTTTTTCTCTAACAAAGTTCACAAATAAAGGATTTCTGGCCAATCAAGATTTGATTTGAAGATTTTTAATTCTGTATTAAAGGTGTTGTAGACACCTAAAATAAACTGCAATTAAAGTAAGTTTTTTTGGAAGTGGCTATAAATTGACATACAAAATTAGTGGAGAATTGCAAGATTTGAAGACTACAAGAAAACACTATCACAGTACGAGGTTGAATCCTATAAGATTAGGAGTTTGAAGAGCCTATAATTGAAAAGAATGGCATCAAGCAATTTTCAATCTCTTATTCCAATATTTTCTAGTAAAAATTATGATAATTGGGCTTTTAGAATGAAGTTGACATTTGATTCATATGAGTTATCAAACATAGTTAAAAATGTCTATACTAAACTATAAGGTGAGTCTATTTTGAGTGTTGATGAAAATAAAATACTTGATGAAAATAGGAAAAAGAATAGAAGGGCTTTGTAGATAATTGGACAAGCATTAGATGATTCAATTGTTGGAAGGATTAAGCCAACCACTACAACCAAGAAAGTGTGGAACATTCTAGAGAAAACATATCAAGGTACAAGGTAAAAGTTGTTAAATTACAAGTACTTAGGAGAGAATTTGAAAATATGCAAATGGAAGATTCTATTTCTATAGAGAAATTTTCAAATCATGTTATGGATTGTCTATGTGCAGGATCATGGAGGGCAAAAAAGTGGCGATGTGAAAAAAAAAAGTGTTTTTCATCCACCTCAAAAGGTTGGTATTCGATATTGAATACTATATCCAATATCAGATCCAATCATATTAATATTATATATACATATGCATTTACACACACATATATATATGCACACGCGCGCGCGCCCACACACACACACACACACACACACACACACATATTGTATAGTCAAAAAATGGAAGAACTTCCATTGTAGACTTGTTTAGCCTTCCAAGTAAGTGGTTTGGGGTCATATCAAGCACCTAGAATGGGTTCCTGAGTTAGACCCAGATTTCCCCCTGTTCTATCCCTCTTTCCACTTCTTTCCAACCTGATTTCTGCATTTTGGACTGCAGACTTGAGATTCTGGACTTCAAGGTCAGGGTCAACCTTTTGGGCCTATGTCAACCTCAACCTTGACCTAGGTCAAGGTTGACCTTGACCTTGACCCAGGGTTCAAACTTCAGGGTCTTGCAGTTTTTGGATGTCGGTCTTTGCAAAAGTTATTTTCCGCTTCCAGGTCGGCTGTTTCGGGTTCCGAAGCGTCGATTCCTAAATTATATATAATATAGGTCCTCTCCTAGGGGTAAAGGCTTTAATGGGGATTTAATTATCCTATGTTGGCCTCCTTAGAAGATTGTGCCCTAGTTTCATATAAAAGGGAGTCTTCTCCTCTCTTTTCCTCTAAGTCTTCTAATCATGATCAAGTATTCTCAAAGTATCTTCAAGTGTGATTCAAGCAAGCTAAGGAGAAAGATTTCAAGCAAGCATTCATCCATTCAAGCATCCATTTTTCATGAAGGAGATCCATTGGAGGCCATTGAAGGATTAAAGCTACATGATGCCCTTTTAGTGATCTCTCCATCCACCTTCTTCCAAGCCTATTCCAAATTCAAGAACCCATTCAAAACTTGGTGTTGGAGATCTAAAAGAAAGAGATTGAATACATCCTACAATTCTACAATCTACATATTTGGTGCATACATACTTGTGGACTCAAGGATTCGAATCCTCCACAAGGACTTTTACAAGCAAGGTGAATTCATGCATTTACTTTGTTTATCTTTATGCAATTTCAATTACATATATTTAAGGTTAATTCCAAAACTGGGGTTTGACCAAGGCAAACCCCTCCCCCCCAACAAACAAACCTCTTTTTCTTGTTGGTACAAGTTTGGGACTATAGGTTTGGATACAGATATGGATACCCTTTTCAGCTTTCTGTCAGGCTCTGTGAACAGATTCTCTGTCAGACTTGTGCAGGTCAAGGTCGACATTATTGGGACAGGGTTGATATTTGTGGGTCAAGGTTGACCTTTTTCATAACACGACATCGGAAGGGAAAAATATTTATGAGTTTTGTTCGTCTCTGCGTTTCTCTTTCAGATCATACTTCAATTTTTCCAGAAATAATCTACAGACCTCAGAAAACAACATTCTTTGATCTGCAATTCTTTAAGGTTAGTACATTTCTCCTATTTCTTCAATTACTAGCATATATCATATCTATACATTCAATTAACATAATTTAAGATCTCCCTCTTTGTTCTCTTTTCCAAATGGTTGATTCATTTGTGCATTATTCCCTCCTTTGGGTTGATCAACTTGGATCTTGCATTTGTGCATTTGGGGATAAAGGTGGAACATCTTATCTTCTCCCTAATCACAATTGCAATATACAATCAATCAAATTCAATTAAGGGTAAAGTATGGTTAAGTAATTCAACACACTCTAAGCAAATTAAACAACAATTAATAAACAATCTCCTTACCCCTTTCCACCACTTTACTTTTTGGTGAACCCACGATAGACAACTCTTTCTTTTTGGTGTTAGGTTTACATTTTTTATGTTAGATCTTGCATGTTCTTTCAAATTACATTTAAAATTAATAAATCAAATTTTGTGTTAGTTCATTGGCATTGTATTGGTGTATAAGCTTTACTAACTCTAGCCCTACTTATAGTATCCTGGTTAGAAAAAGCCGTAGACTTATGGGTTCCTTTGTTCCCAAGTCTTCCTCTCCTTTCCTTAGGATCCCAGATGATAATTTGATAAATCATGATTCCAATCCTTCTATGGAGCATAACTCTTCTCACTCATCACATGATGAAGATGATGCTTTAAGAGTTCCTCCTGAACAAGTGCAAAACCTTTCAACTGAACTTGATAAAATGGGAAATTGGCTTATCCAAGAAAACCATAATCAAGATCCTATCCAAGCTATAGAGGCTCTTAAGAAAGTCCTCCGTGATAATGACCAAGGTATTAATTTCTTGCATAGTATTACTCATCTTGTGAGTTTGACTGTTAAACCTTTAGCTCAAGAAGCTCAAGAGTTAGGATTCACACCTGTAGTCACTAGCATAGGACCTTCTTTTGTTCCTCTACCTAGTATTCCTACTTACACTCCTCCTTTGATAACAACTTCTCTCCCAAGTGCACCTATCCCTGTGAGTGTTCCACCGGTATCTTTACCTACCTCACAACCTTCATATCATAGTGTG
>MU223281.1:1375111-1398930 GCA_018584345.1 Thuja plicata | reverse complement strand
CCATTCAAGACTTGGTGTTGGAGATCTACAAGCAAGAGATTGAAGACATCCTACCATTCTACATTCTACATATTTGGTGCATACATACTTGTGGACTCAAGGATTTGAATCCTCCACAAGGACTTTTACAAGAAAGGTGAATTTGTGCATTTACTTTGTTTATCTTTATGCAATTTCAATTACATATATTTGAGGTTAATTCCAAAACTGAGGTTTGACCAAGGCAAACCCCTCCCCCCGACAAACAAACCTCTTTTTCTTGCAGGTACAGGTTCGGGACTGTAGATTTGGACAAAGATCTAGATACCCTTTTTGGCTTTCTGTCGGGCTCTGCGAACAGATTCTCTGTCGGACCTTTGCAGGTCAAGGTCGACATTATTGGGTTAGGGTTGACATTTGTGGGTCAAGGTCGACCTTTTTCATAAGACGACATTGGAACGGAAAAAGGTTTCTGGGGTTTGTTCGTCTTTGCGTTCTGGTTCTGGATCATACTTCAGTTTTTCTAGAAATAGTCTACAGACCTCAGAAAACATCATTCATTGATCTTAAATTCTTTAAGGTTAGTATATTTCTCCTATTTCTTCAATTACTATCATATATCATATCTATACATTCAATTAACAGAATTTAAGATCCCCCTCTTTGTTCTCTTTTCCAAATGGTTGATTCATTTGTGCATTAATCCCTCTTTTGGGTTGATCAACTTGGATCTTTCATTTGTTCATTTGGAGATAAAGGTGGAACATCTTATCTTCTCCCTAATTACAATTGCAATATACAATCAATCAAATTCAATTAAGTGTAAAGTAGGGTTAAGGAATTAAACACACTCTAAGCAAATTAAACAACAATTAATAAACAATCTCCTTACCCCTTTCCACCACTTTATATATATGTATGTAACTATGTATGTATGTATCCAGTATCCAATCCTAAGAGGTCATTTATCTGTAACTGCATTTGGTCATTTTCACTTTTCAAAAACTAATTTCTCATAATGAATAAAGTTATATTACACATTGCTCATTTTAACATTAAAAATGATTCCTCCTCCTAACTCAAAATTATTTGTGTGCTCAAACTACAATTTCACTATTTAGCATTTTGAGTGGAATCATTTATTATTATGCAACTCACTCTTCACTTGATATTCACATGAAAACAATTTGATGTGGGTGAAAGCACTTCATATTGCTAACAATTTGATGTCCGTGAAAACACTTCATATTGCTCATAAAAAATTTGACCAGGGTAAAAATAAAGAACAAAGAATATGAAGTTGTTTTTTTTCCCCAACATATCAAATATTCACCTCAATTTTATTCTCAACTTGAACAAACTTTAAACCCTTTTACCTTATAACAATCTGGGTGTGTATTTCTTGCCAGCCCATTTTCACTCCATCTTTCTATTGAACACAGGCACATATTTGTTGAAAATATTATTACACACCCATGTTTTTTAATTTCATCCATATTTTTCTTCTCCTTAGTCTTTAACTTTAATGAAATGTTTTTATCATATGCACCCTTGGAGATGCATCCTTATATCCATTATTTTTGCTATTACTCAATGATGTTTTCATTATCACATTCTTTCAGAGCCAACAGTTTCTAACTAGCTTGGCATACAATGCTCCACAGTGACATCTACATTCACTGATTGCTACCCTTGTCAAGCACTTTAAAAGTGTCTCTAAGTAGGTAAAAATTGAGATTTAGTCCCTTTCATGTAGCATCGCACATGGGTAGAAACCAATAAAGGATGCATTAAAACAATGCTCCAATCAGAAAAATTGTGATGCACAATGATGAAAAGGACATTTTGACAAAACTCAAAACATATATACAGATTTGAATAGATTAATCTCTCTAACAATCCCTTCATCTGCATGTGGGTGTCAACTACAGGCAAAATGAGAACCCCAATATGCTTATACAACCATACAAGCCTGATTGGTAACTTAATAATACGTTTTGTGGTTTATACAACGGTCATCCACTTGAAATTCCTGTTGTCATGTGTCCAAACACAAACAAAGCCAACACTGTTATGATATGCTCCAGAGTACTTCATTACAACAAAAAATTTGAGAGCTCCTTGCAAAATCTATATTGCACATATCCTAAAAGCATTCCATTTCGTTATTTGACGTGGTATTTCCTCTGTCAAATTCCAGCTGCGTGGCCTATGACTCCACAATTTGAACACATATTTTCTAGCGCAGACAAATATTTCTTCAACATTTTGTAAGGCCTGCATATGATTCCACATTCCTTTCAGGAATGTTGTCAAACAGTGTGCATGCTCGTCTGTGCTTTCACCTTCACATATATTTACATAGACATTTACCTGAGTATTTCCACTATAAAATCTAGCAAAATTTGATTTCTTCATATTTGTTTTGATGGATGGCTGTATATTGTAGATCAACACCCATTATGCACAGCCAAGGGCGGTATTGGAAAAGATTGGAGTGCTTAGTCTTACACATGTCGCCTGCACTTCCTTGAAAAATTTTAAGCTCTTTTCACCAAATCCATTGTCTGCAAACCTAAAATCATTATTTTTCATGAAATGAAAAATCTTCTGAAATATTCAAATAATTCAGATGACCTGTTCTAAAACTCCCATTCTTACACAAGCAGTGAGGATGTTTGCAAAGGTTGCTGATATTCATCTTAACACCTGCCAAATGCATTTGGTGAGAGTTTCTAAAAATATTTTCAACAAACCCTTTGTGCATATCCTTAGATCTTGGTATGTCTTCCATCTGCAATAATAAATGGATGACATAAAACTAAAAGGAAGATCAGTAATATAAAACACACCTCTACCAAGTTTCATCAAACAAACCAGAAATCAAAACCCTAAACAATGTCAAGCTGAGAAAATTAGGGCAGAGATTCATTTTCATCTGGAAAGCTCGTATGGTCATTAGAATAAACCTTTCCCTTTGCCGAATTATCGACAGTTAAATAATTGCTGACGTGGTCATTTTACTCGTACCTTTTCAACTTTGGCAACTTGATAGAACATTTTGCCAACCCTCACTAGCTTCGAGGGAATGAATGAAGGAAGGAAGAAATGACCAGTCGTTTAAGGGATCAACAGAGGACCAATAAATCTGCTTGCTGAAAATTTTCTAATGGATTTTTCTAAGTAGATCCGTTTGCTGTGGATTCTCATTAAGAAAGTAGTCATTTTGTGAAAGACTTCTTGGTATTGTGAAGAGAAACAATGGACCCCGCACTACTGACATACTTGTACTTCCCTCATTTTGAATATGAAATTAGACAAAGTTCAATTTTTCATTTGCAGTTCCCCACAAAATTAAAAAAGAGCCCCACTTTTACAAATGCATTACAAAATGCATTCGTTCAATCAACACGAAAGTATTCAAATCAATTTTTTTAAATTATTTATATTATTTAGCAATCTTGGGCAAATGAAACATATGGAGTTCATTGCCAATGGAGTATTATGATATTATTATTAAATTGTTTCATGATTTGATGAATAATAATAAAATTTTAAAATCAAGTTTGAAGGTAAAGGATGTAAATTCTTTCTGATGTATATTGGGTCCCCATGTGGGATCGGCTAAAAAAATTTTGTTTGTAAATAACCAAACCTCTCAAACCAACACAAAATGGTTTCATCATGTATTCTAGGTCAAAATTTAGAAGAGGAGAATCACTTTAGCCTAGTATTTGACCATTTTTGTACTAAGACCAAAACAATCTTGGAGCCTCTGAAATTGCTTTAAAAAACTGATCAAATCATGTCATGAGACACTAAAAACTAACATGCACGTAAACTGATACATTAGAAATCACTCTGCAAGATGGTGTGGCGTGAATTTTCTTGAGGTGCAAGAAATTAATCATCAAATTTGATCATTTCATATCTTTTGCAATTGGCCATGTCTGAACCCTTGTGAAACTTTGTCAACTCAATGTCTTGAAAATATCAAATCTTGCTTTGGGAAGCTACAACTGAGGGAATCTGTTAATTCAGGTACAATAAGGACCTGTGCGAAAGAAAACCCGATGACTCAACTTCTGGTAGAGGATATTAATGATCAAAGTTGAACACTTTCAAGCTGTCATAAACATGTAGATGTTAGAAAACTGAAACTGTGCATTTATTTTAGGCCTTGAAAAAATTGCAAACGCTACCCTGAGACTGTATTTGAGCATGGGGCTACATTTATCTGTACACAATCTAAGAAACCAATCCACTTATCACGAAAGTCATCTAGTATCAAAATATTAACATCCAAAGCAATCCCTCTGGAAAACTTACCATTGTGTGAATTGCAAAACACTATGAACTGCAAAAGGTTTGGACTTGGAAAACTTATCAAACAACCTCTTGTGACTTTGAAAATTTGCACTTGAGCACATTGATATACTAGAAATTGTGGGAAATAATTATCTTCTCATGATAATTGTTTGATTATAAAAAAAAATAGCTCTCAAAGTTGTTCCTTCGATAACTTTGACATGGTGAAATCAGTAGTTCTTAATAAATTGGGTTTGGGTTTGGTTTCAATTCAATAAAACCATCAAACGAGGTCTTGGGATTTTGAAAATAGATAGAGAGTTGTAAAAATATTTTGTCGCTATTGAGAAATGATCCTTGTTTCCTGATGATCAACCAGTCATAAAATGTAAACCTTCAAAGTAGGCCACTTGGACAATTATGAAAATGTGCAGAATGCTAACCTTTGTAGACCCCTCAAACCAAGTGCTTCAATATTTAAGGAAAACTAATTATGGGAGGTTTTGAATTTCTAAACATTCCTAATTATGACAAATAAACATGATCCCAAAGCCATTTTACATGACAATAATCAGAAATCAAATTATTATCCTTCAAAGTGGACAACTCATAAAAGTTTGCAAGGTTGTACTTTTATGTGCCTTAGCCAAAATTTTATCATGTGCACTTACATTCCTTCGGAATTGGAAAGTACCAACACTGTCTCTCATTGGGGATGCATTCCCCTTGCAAGTATAGCATGAATTTAAATCTCTGGTGAAGGAGACCAAGTGCCTCATCCATTGGGCAACAAAGTCAAAAGGTTATCTCCACCCCTTATTTTTTTTGTTTGGAAAAATCAAACCATAGTTGATAGACCAATGCCACCAAAAAATGAATTCCTCAACTTATCTCTATCGTAAACAAAATTCGCATCACCCTGTACTAAATCTAATCTGAGATTACCATTGATATTTGCCTAACCAAACTCATTTTCATTTTTCAGTAGCCCATCATACACAATATTATCAACATATTCATTATCACCATTCATTTGAAAACTGGGCATAATTTGAAAGGATTCATTGTCATGTGACATATACATGTTTTATTAATTTACTAGAGAAAATTTAGGTTCAATATAGCATTCGCTTTTGTTTTTCATTAAAAAAGCAGCCAAGACAAGGAGGCTGACCCGAACAGTCACAACCAACACGAGAAGTGCAAACTACCAGCAGAAAACCAGCACAACACGGAGGTCAAAACACCCTCACCCAATACCCTTTTTCAACATCAAAAACCAAAAAATAAAACTAACAGGCCCCAACTCCACCATGGAGCTGGTAACCAGCCTGCACTCCCTAACAGACCCTAGCTTCACCTTGAAGCTGGTAACCAGTCTGTGAAAGTAACTATCAAAGTAATTAACAGTAAGGCAAGAATTACAATTAACAATATAGTAGGAATTAAATCTAAACCAGTAGTAGAAGTAATCCCTAACAGACCCCAGCTTCACCTTGAAGCTGGTAACCAGTATGTGAAAGTAAGTATCAAAGTAATTAACATAAAAGCAGGAATTACTTTTAACAGTAAAGCAGGAATTAAGTCTAAACCCATAGAAAAAGTTCAGCAGAACCACAACAAGGCCCTCATTGGTCAGCCAATGGAAACCAACTAAAAAGAAAAGCATGGAAAAAAGGAGAAGGTTAATTGGGGTTTTTACCCCCACTGTCCAGCAGCGGCTTGAGCCAATCCTCCATAATGAATTGGAACAAATTATCTTCCTTGTGTTCTTCCCCCTGGGTAGACGCCTTCGCCATTTGCAGAAGCTGGAGAGTGGTAGCCGCCGAATGCATAACCTTGACCGCGAACCCAGCCACCTTGTTGAAGCTTTCACCGAGATTTTTTATTTCCTCCTTGACCTCCCTCAGATCCATCTTAGAGACTGAGTCTAGGGAGGAAGTCTGAAGAGTTTTAATATCCTTCTGGAGTTGGGCTATTTCATTCGCCATGTTCTGAATACTCTCGGTCGCCATTTCCTTAACCTCCGGGGTCTCAATTTTGGTTTTCTCATCTACCTTGGGTTCCTCAGCCATCACCTGGGGGTCTATAGACAGTGGGGATGAGTTCTGTGAGTCCTCAGTCTTATCTTCAAATAGCTTCTTCTTGGAGAGGTCCATGGTGGGTAGAGTGAAGCTGGCCGAAATTTGGGGAGAGTCATGGCTCTTCTTATCCCCATCCAGATCTTGAGGGTCTTTGCCTTTTTTTCTCTCCTTGATCTTGCTTTTCTTCCCCTTTTTAGTGTTCCCACTAGTGTTGATCATTTTAACCTCCTCCTTCTCTGACTCTTCCACTTCCTCCTCATCTTCAATGTAACGCTTCCTAACCACTTTCTGCTTGAAGTGGGTGTTAGCAATTCTGTGGGACCTCCTTCTGTTATCATTATCTTCCTCATCCTCCTTAGACTCAATAGTGATTTGGGTACCACCCGTGGACCCGACATTTGCCTTCTTAGCTTTTTCTGGGGTTTTGGAGTAAGACGAGGGGTTAGAATGGGCGCCCGTCACCTCCTTAGGGCCCTTCATAGTCGGCGTGATAATACCCTGTAAAGACACAATTCTAGGGGGACACAATGCAAGGTGGAAATTATATAGGCGAAGAATAAGCCCTTGATGGAGGATGCAATAGTTCTGCCTGGCTTTTAATTTTTCCCTCACATCCATATTCGCTTTTGTTAAACTCAATGCCACATTCTACAAAATCATTATCCAACTGAAAAACAAGCACTCATATTTTTCTACATAGTCGGTACTGTCAAGCTCAATATGATTGTACTCCAGATTATGTATTTAATTTTATTATAGATGTGTAATATCAAGGGTATTTTTTATTTGTCTTTACAACCTTCTTGTATGGTGTGGTTGGTATATGGGTCTCCTTCAAGGAACGAGTTAAAAGATATATGCAAATTTTTTTGAGGTTGAATAGGTAATAGGGATTCATAAGAATGATTTTGCACTTGTATAAGTGGACTCATTTATGTAAACCATAAATGTTATAATCCTGCTAGTTAGATTTCATTTTTTCACATGAATGTATGGGTTTCTTTCTTTTAGACTTTGTTCCCATTATTCAAGTTCTAATCTTGTTGAAGTTGTCCATGTTTGGTTCAGAAACCATCAAATTAATCAAATAATCTTTACTTTCTTATTGTTAGGTGTATTTTTAAAGGAATTAGAAGCTCTATTTCACTTGTAGAGAACCTTTGGTTCCTAAATAATAGTATTTTTGTATAAGGGACAAACTCATTTTATTGAAGTTGTTTTAGATTTTGAAACTGGTGATAATGAAGAATTTTATGATACTAAGGAAGAGGTGGAAGTAGGAGAAGAAAAAATAATTCAATGGGGCTACTATGGTAGCTCCATATAGAGCACCTAAATATCATACATTCAAAGTCAAAGAAGTTATAATTGGTCAAAGAATAATCATTTGTATTGATAGTGATGCAACCCAAAACCTCATAGATGAGGGTTATATTCTAAAAAGAAGGCTTGAATGATTGAAGAGTTTGAAGGTTTCAATGTCACCGAAGATGATGGTTTCACAATACCCTACACCCGAGTAGTTTGAAAACTCAAAATAATGGTGGATAAATATGAGTTATGTGATGATTTATATGTGGTGGGAATTGAAGAGATTTATGTTATCTTGGGAGTTCAGTGGTTGCATTCTATTAAATGATTCTATACAAACTAGCATACTATAGAGTTGAAATCTCATTCTAATAGGAAAGAGATTTGGCTAAGAGGCTTATAAAATGGAGCTCCTAAAGTGGTTTCATCCAAGAGGATGAAAAGGAATTTTAAAAAAGGAAAAGTAGCATGGGCAATATAAATTTTGGAATGCACCACAAATTCTTCTAAGAAACAACATAAAAAACATATTGAAATTCAATAAATTCTTGATAATCATATTCTTATTGTCAATTATTCCACCTAATATGATATTTGAGCATGTAATAAAATTAGAAAAGGGCAAAAAAATGTTATTACAACTCCTTACCATCATCCAAGGGGTTCCAAGGGAGAAATAGAGAATAATATTAAACAACTTGTGGATATGGGTCACATAAAGCCAAACTCTACTCCAGTTTGCTTCATTGGTGGTTCTAGAAAAAAATGAAGGATGGTAAAATGAGGATGTGCATATAATATAGAGAATTAAACAATAATATCATCAATAATAAATACCCTATCCCAAGGATAGATGATCTCATTGATAAGTTACATGGAGTGAAAAATATATTTGTTATGTGTGTGGAACTTGTGGATGCTTGTTATTACTTTCTGTTATGTATTTGCATCAGTTACTTGTTTTATAGTCTAGAAAGTATTTCAGAAGCTATTTAGATCAGTGGTTGAATTAGTTCAATATTTGTTTATACTAATTCACCCCCCCTCTCAATACCTATTATTTCCAACATGTGATATGCTGGATTGGGTCAACCTCTTGCTTAAAAATTCCTATGATTGTGCATTTAACTCCATGAGTTTGATGGTTGACATTTGATAAAGAGATTTATATATCATAATTTTCCCTAGCACCAAATAAATACAAAAAAATTTATCCTCTTTTTCATGGTAATCTAGGTAGTTCTTTAGGAAACACATCCTTATAATCCCAAAGGTAAGGATACATTTCAAAAAAATATTCTTAATCCTTATTTATTCCTTGATCTCATTCCCATTGTGTGATGAAATCTCATATATCATCATATCATCATAACAAGAAACCTCTTTAGGTTCCTTGACTTCTTTCAATTTAACTTCAAACACATATCACCTTTTTCTATTACTTCGGTTTAGTTGTATGGAAAACAGTTTTTGCACTTTGACTTTATTTTCAATTCCTTGAAGATACACCTTGTTTCCAAGGTCATCCAAACATTCCACAGACTTGGAAAACTAATCAATGTTGACTCTGTCTTTCTACAACCAATTCATTCCTAAAATCACATCATAGGATCCTAAGGGTGTTACATACAATTTTATCTCAATAGTAAACATTGGAAGTTCAACACTAACATAAAAAAACACTACTCTGCTCAAGCTCTTGTCTGACTAAGATATTCTACTAAAAAAGAAGTGGTCATAAACCTAAATTATTTTAGGAAATCTACTCAATTGTTTGGGAGATATCAAACAATATGTAGCACTATTATCAATTAAGATAGTTATGGAATTTCCATAAAGCATACTTGTTGTCTTGAATCGTGTGATATGGTATTCTAGTTGCTTATTATCTAAAGTTGTATGAATTATCTACTAAAAAATGGTTTTTTGTGTTGGTAAGGGGTTCCTCTACTTTTGTTCACCTTGGTTCTTAGATGGGCATTGATTTTCATAATGGTCCCTACCACATGTGAAGCATCCACCTGGTGGCCCTCTCCTTTTTATTTATTTATTTAAAAGGTCTCCCTCCTATATAAAGTTGTTGAATCCATTTTTATCCCTTTTAGTATCCTACCTATTCCATTTGAATCCCTTCTTAGTAAAGGGTTGTGAGGATTGTTTCTAGTTGACTTTCTTCTAACCTTTATCTCTAAAAGCATCATCCTTATTCATACATTTCTCTTGCATAGATAATTTATCATAAACTTTATTTATAGTATGAGCTGCAAGCATGACTTTTGGTCCTTTAATATAGTTATTGGGTCCCCTAATAAACTTCCTAATGTAAAATTTATCATCTTGCTAATATTGAATTACATAAGTTTAAGTAATCGAATGAAATTGCCCCAGTATTTATTAACTAATAACTCTCCTTGCCTCAAGTTTTGAAAATACATCAATTTATGAACAAAAAAAATTTATGGAAATAATATCTCTTTAAAATTCCCTACAAACAATTCCCATGTAATTTCAGTTATTTTGAACCCAAACTTGAAATCTTTTTACTTTTACACCATGTGGTTGTCTCTCCTATCATTTGATAAGATTCCTAGGATACTTTAGAATTATCTAAGTAATTTTGGATCTTAAAATAATTTTACATCTCTATTAACCATTCCTCATTGATTTTCTCAAATACAAAAACTTCAAATATAGGTGGTTTAATTTTTTTCATGTAATTAGAAAGTTGGTTTTCTAACTGGTTATTCTTAACATTCAAGTTTTGGTCTTTAGAATGTTCTTATTTTTCTTCACTTTGCATGGTATTCTCTTTCTTATTGATATTTCCCCTAGAACGAGGTTCATGTTCCTCTTCTCTAGGTCTTTACTAACCCACAACCCTTCTTTCTAAATTCATATTCCAAGCTTAGGTTTCATTCATCATGTTTAGAAGCTAGACCAATTTAGCATAGGATTGTTGGCATCCACCAATTCTACATGATCATTTCTATAGTTGTCCATACTCAAATTTTATTCTCCTAAAGGTATAAATAAGAGTGTTCTCTTAGATTCCATTTAAACAATATTATCAACAACACAAAATAAAAGAGAATATACAATAAATTCCATAAATTGCATACAAAACAATATTTATCTTATATCAACTGTGTCACATGTGCCTATTTTATTGTTTGAAGGGGGCCACCTGTGCCTCTCTTTCCTTGAAGTTACCAAATAGCTTCTGCTAAAGTCTCATTATCATAAGGGGTGAACAAAAAGTATAGTCATGTGTGGTTCTGGTCATCCATTAGTGAATTAATTTTGTGTGATGGACCTTTTTCCACAGAGTTCTTTGAACCCACATCCTGTGAAACACTGATGATATGGTTTCAGTTTTGTAGATGAAGTGGTGGTGAGCTCTTAGGTCTAATGTCAAACTCGTTAGCTTTGGTACCATATGTAACATGCTAACTAATTCTAAATAAACATGCATTAAATTCCAAAATTATTAAAACCATGCTGACAAAATCAAAAAATTTTAAATTGTTCTAAAAATTAAATAGAAATGTAATCTATGTCTATGTGTATATAAATTACAATAAATAAAACATTTGCACTTTTCTCTTTTCATGTAATAAAATGAAATAAATAGAAGGGAGGGATAGAATTTACTAATTGACTAATTTTCATCTTGGAATCTCTTACAAGTTTTGATATAGTCTAGGATAGGGAGAACATCATCAAGGGATTCATCTCTAATAATAGACTTAGTGGTCCCTTACACATCTTCCTTCTAGAAATGGCCCTACCCGTCACAAGGGTGGAAACAATGGTCTAAGTCTAGTTTTTATCTTTCCATCTGAACCTAGTGTTTAGAACCTGTACAACTCTTATTTGGTCACACACTATAGGTACCTGCTAACTAGTATGACCATATAACTAGGACGTGTATCTGATTCATGTGATCTCATGGATGCGTGAAAAGAACTGCACCACCTAGGACAAAGTTTAAATGATGCAAACATGATTTACATGTTGTCAGTATTCACCACCCTTACTCGACTTGTACATTTACACTTGAGTTCAATTGACTCACTAGTTTACCGACCAACTAAAAAAGTTGGTGATGTGTCACCTTTATAAAGGAAATGGCCAACACTGATTCAAGTGTTTAAATTGAATCACTAAAAAGTGGGATATATGTTGAGAATTTTTAAATGATGTAAACAAATGAATTGTTTAATATTTAATATATTTTATATTTGTAATTTTTGTTAAAAAATAAAAAATTATAGAAATTAAGTTTTTAATAAAATAAAAACTAAAATTTGGTTGTTGATAAAATGTTGAAATCAGAGTTACATCGTCCACCAACCTTTATATATCATGTTTTACTCTTTTTATTCAATTTTTTCTGTGCATATATAACTTGAAACTATAGTATGGATATATCTTTTCACTATTTTAATAGATGTATATTTAAATATAAAAATAAAAATTTATGAAATTATCTCTTTGCATTCGACTTCACCTTTTATCTTAACTATTTTTCCAAAATAGAAATAATTATATCATTTTAATATAGATTATTTCCTCTACTACATATGTTTTCCAAAAAAAATTAAATAATTTTTACTATTTTTCCATGACAAGATAATCAACCATATATGTTTGTGTTGATGACTTGTTTCAATAAAAATTAAATGTAAAATATTAAAAGTATTTGAAATATTAAAAAGATAAATTCTTAGAAAAGTTCACTTAAAGATCTCCAAAAAGGGTATTTTTTATATTTAAAAAAAAAAATCAATAAAAGGAGTAGGAGTTGTTGAAACATTTCTTTCCTCAAATAATTTTATTTTTTTGGTAATTGGACCCAAAGTTGTCTAAAATATGCATTCACTAAACACTTCCAATCATAAAAGTTGAGACATATATCTAACTTAGCTAGAATGAATCTAGCTAGACCATATATTTGACCAAAACTAATTTTGAGTTAGAAATACTTAAATTTAATTGTGTTTATAAATTGGCCTAATGTGTGACACACATTTGTTGATATATATTATTATTTTTATTTTTTGATTCACTCTACATGGTATGCTCTTTTCTATTGATATTAATTTCCCTAGAATGAGGCACGCTCATGTTCCTCTTCTCTAGTTCTTTACTAACCCATAACCCTTCTTTGTAAGTTCAGAATCCTAGCTTAGGTTTCATTGATCATGTTTAGAAGCTAGACCAGTTTAGCCATAGGATTGTTGGCACTATCCATTACTCCATGATCATTTCTATAGTTGTCCATGCTCAAGTTTTACTCTCATAAAGGTATTTAAGAGTTTTCTTGTAGATTCTATTTAAATAATATTCTCAACAACGCAAAACAAAATAGAATATACATTAAAATCCATAAATTGCACACAAAACTAAATTTAGCTTAAAAATCAATTCAAGCCAAAATGTTTGCAATCTTATTTTAGTGGATATTTAAAAAAATTACTTGATATAAGGATCTCTATCATCATCAATGATTGGCTCATCTTACCCATCAAAATTAGAAGGAATGAGATGATATCCCAAGGTGGGGAGGCATGGGTCTTTCTGACCTCGTATTATGGTTCTTTTCTCAAATGCATTCTCGGTTATGGTTTCAAGTTTGGAAGTTAACTTATTTTCAAAAGTTTCAACTATTTTATTTTTTGAAGGGGGGCACTTATGCCTCTCTTTCCAAAGTTACCAAATAGCTTATGCTAAAGTATCATTATCATAAGGGGGTGAACAAAAAGTATAGTCATGTGTGCTTTTGGTCATCCATAAGAGAATGCCTTTTGTGTCATGAACCTTTTTCCATAGATTTCCTTGAACCCACATCCGATGAAACATTGACGAGATAGTTTTAGTTTTCTAGATGAAGTGGCGGTAAGCTCCTAGGTCCAGTGTTGAACTCACTAGCTTTGATATCATATGTAACATGATAACTAATTCTAAATAAATATGTATTAAATTTCCAAAATTATTAAAACCGTGCTGATAAAATAGAAAAAAATTTAAAACTTTTCTAATTATTCTTAAACTTAAATATAAATTTAATCTATGTTTATGTACATAAAAATTATAATAAATAAAAATGTATACTATTCTCTTTTCATAAATGAAATACAATAAATAAAAGAGAGGGATAAAATTTATTGATTGCCTACTTTACATCCTGGAATCTCTTACAAGTTTTAGCATAGTCTAGGAGAGGGAGAATATCATCAAGGGCGTTACCTCACACCATTGACTTAGTGATCCCTTACACACCTTCCTTCTAGAAATGGCCCTACTCTTCATAATGGTACAAATAATTGTCTAGGTATATTTTTTATCTTTCCATCTGAACCTAGTGTTTAGAACCTACAAAACTCTTATCTCCGTTCGGTTGTTGTAATTGACCTAGAATTGGAAAATGAGAATTGGTTAATTGGTATAGGCCAATTCTAATTTTGGTCCAAAATGAGCATTCTGCAATTCCACCTCAGAACCTAGAATTAGAATTGAGGCATGGAATTGGAATTGAGAATTCAATTTTGAGAAGGGAAACCAATTCTCATTTTCCAATTCTAGGTTAATTCCAGCAACCAAACGGGAGTGCATATGATGACCATCTAACTATAATGTGTATCTGATTCATGTGAGCTGATGGATGCATGCAAAGCACTGCACCACCTTGTCCAAATTTTAAATGATGCAAACAAGATTTACATGATGTCAGTAGTGTAATGGGTAAATTTGGATGGTCTTCTAAATAGGGTTTGCACAATGGAGATTTGCATATAAAAGAGACACTAAGCCATATTCAACCATTTACATTTAATTGTTATGATAAGGAATTTAAAGCTTGGAAATACTTGCAAAGAATAATGGAGTAAAATACCTACCTCACATCATAGTAGATCTGGAAATACCCTTTTTTTTATGCCTGTGTTGAGTTTCTAGAAAATTTGAGACTGGATCTAGAACAGAAACGCATAGACGGACAAAACCCAGAAATATTTTTCCAATCTGACACAGTTCCAATTTTGACCCTCAAGTCAATGTCACCATTGACCCAAAATTTATGATTTTGACCTAGGGAAGAATTGACCTCCAAAATATCTGATAGAAATTATGTTTATGAATCTTGATAGTTTTCTGAAAAGGGTATCCAAATCTACACTCCAACTCGTTGTTCCGATCCTGCAACTCCCGAAATAGCACCTGCAAATATTTTAAAAAGGGGGGTTTTGGGGTGGCTATATTGGGTTTTGCCTTAGTCAAACCCCCGTTTTGGTGGTCTCCACCTCCATGAATAGCCAAATATAGTAGAAAGTATGTGTGTTTGTTTCTCTTAGAAAGAGCTTTGAATGTGTAATGTCAAGATCTAATTCTGTAGATTAAAACTCTAGAACATGAATTGAAAATGAGAAAGCAATGCATAGATTTGAATATGATAAAGAAAGCATACAAAGCCCCCAAGGCTAAAGTATTTCTACCCAAATCACAATCTGTAGTTGCTACTCCATGATAGTATCTTTTGAATGCTTGATTGTTGAAAAATGGTGGATCCAAGAAGAAGGAAGGAAGGAAGAACTCTTTCTTGCTCCAAAGAAGATCCACAATAGCTTGTCCACACAATGCTTGCATGTATTAAGGCATCATCATATCTTTTCCTTCGATATCATCCTCTTTCTTTCTTACATCATCATCATGTCATAATCATAATTTCATCATGTCATCCTACGTTTTTCTCTCATGAAAGAATGAAGGAAAAAGAGAGTGTTTATATAGAGATCTCAATATAGACCTCCTAGGGCAATGCAAGGGACCCAATTCAAATTTTTCCTTGTATTATGGTCTAATTACAATCACCAACCAAGGAGGGGATGTATTAATTTGAATATCAGAGAAAACACTTCTGCATCTAGACCCAGAATCCTATTTTTAAGTTTAGAACCCCGATAAGCTCTAGATTTGAAAGAGGGGATCAACACCCGACAAAGGTCAAAGTAGACCTTGACCTTTACCTAGGTCAAGGATGACCTCTAACTTGACCTAGGACAAGATCGAACTTGATTTTGACCTAGGTCAGAATTGACTTCAACCCTGACCTGAGGTTTCAAGCAGGTCACCTTGAGAAATCTATAGGATTCCCAGGTCAGTCGGGGACCTGGGAAGGTGAGAAAACACACCAGAGTGCTAAGAAGAGGCACAAAGACCATAGAGGAGGTATGATGAATATCAGGAGAGAGATTATATAGGTTCTACCTAAAACTAAATCCATATAGAGGGAAATTAAGGAGGATCCATAGGATCCTAACCCTAGTTTCACCTAGAAATTCATAATCAAGTGCATATGCATCCTAAATGCAAATCTAATATGCAAGTGTACTACATGTTGGTACCCTAAATTTTTAGAATTTAGAATTCCCAATCCATTATCAAGACAAAAAATTTCTCCATACTAAAAAAATCAAAGGAAGGAAGCTTTATGACACAAATAAATAGAACTAACTAATTGAAGCCTTCAGAAAATGCTGGAATTTCGACCTGCTACAAAGATGATGCTGCCAGAGGATGAAGATGGTCAAATTTTAAAAATGTAAAATTGACCTAGTTTGGGAAATCAAATTTTATATCTCCAGCAGAAATATTAGATTTTCACAAGGTGTTTTGGATTTTTGGCCAAAGCCAAATCCAAAATTTAGGTAGTTATTTTTTAGTTAGTTTATTGTTTTTTCAAAATAATTTGTAATAAGGGTTATGTATTTTCACCCTAAAGAGGTGTGAAAGCCACTCAAACACATATATATACATAATGTAAAGAGAAAAAAAAATACAACATATATTTTTAATACGATAGAATTCGATCACATCTACAACATGGACTCTGATGTACTATTTTTTCAACATTAATAAAGATAAGTGCTCTTCTTTTTACTTGTGGTTATAAGTTATATATTTTCAATTAGTCTTTTGGATTTTATATTTTATAGAGTGTTTCATTGTGTTAAATTCCCTGAGTATCATAATTCAAAATTAAAATATAGTTTAAATATCAATTGAAAGATCTGTGTATCTTCTCTTGTTTTTATCGGTCTCTTAATTTGACTTAAATTTGATAAGATTAGCTATATAGATTGATTTGAATTATAAGTCAAGTGGAAGCCTATGAAGTGATAGTCTCGCTTTATTAAAAGAAAGTTTTTAAAACTGTCTCTGATTGTACGTAGGATTAAGAATTTTCTAACTCTATAGCCCAATTATTTAGAAGCCACAGATCTAATCATTATTTGGAAATTGTCATTTGGTTCATACTTTGTAGTTTGTAGATTATTTAATTATTATTTCAAAAGAATTACTTTTCAGTCCTTAGTATAATCCATTTTAGTTAAGCTTTATAAAGTAGAGATTATAAGGAGATTTATTGCTTTCCTTCAAGGATCATTCACCACCTTTGGAAGAACTTTGTTTTGTGTACGCAGTGGTGCGACATAGAAAATTTTATAGTTCAAAGTGAAATCAGGCCTACTAGCCTTGGCTTGATTAAGCCAAAATTGCTGAGGTATCAAGTGGTGCATCACCATTATACCTGTTACTTGGCCAAAAGTGATCCATCATTTTTGGGCACCAACAAATTGGCGACTCTATTGGGGAGTTGTCTATGAAAGAAAATGTTGAAGATTACCTAGAAGCTCTGGTGATTTAATTAAGACTCTACTGGAGATAAGAACTCAGAAGACAGTAAGTTTTTTCCTTCTAGAAAGAAGGTGGCGACTCTATTTAACAAATAATTTCAGTCAATGACTCTACTGAGGGAGAAGACCTAGAAGGAGATAAGTAAATTTTTCCTCTTTAAAGAGGTGGAAAATCTATTGAAAAGAACCTACGGTGATTAATGCTCTCTCTCTCTCTCTCTCTCTCTCTCTCTCTCTCTCTCTCTCTCTCTCTCTCTCTCTCTCTCTCTCTCTCTCATCTTAGGGGTCGTAAGTGGTCATAAGGGGCCATATGAAACATTAATGTGTCTTAGACATCATAAGACCCCTTACAGCCCCTAAGATATACTCTTAAGCTTCTTAACGGGTCGTAAGGGGTCATTGGACACATTAATGGGTCCTTGTACGAGCCTTAAGACACCTTACAACCTCTAAGATGTACTATTAGGCTTCCTAAGGAGTTTTAAGGGTCATAAGGGGTTGAAGGACACATTAATGATTCCTAGGACCCCTTAAGACACCTAACAACCCTTAATATGTACTCTTAGTCTTCCTAAGGGGTCGTAAGGGGTCCTAAGTGGTTGCAAGATGCATTAATGTGTTTGAGGACCCCTTGAGAAACCTTACGACCCCTTAGGAACCCTAAGAATACATCTTAGGGTTCTGAGTACACATTAACGAGTCTTAAGGGGTCAAAGGACGTATTAGTATGTCTTAAGACACCATAAAACCCCTTACAACCCCTAAGATGTACTCTTAGGCTTCCTAATGGGTTGTAAGGTGTCATAAGGGGTCATAGGACCCATTAATGGGTGCTAAGACCCGTTAAGACACCTTACGACCCCTTAGGAACCCTAACAATACATCTTAGGGGTCCTAGGATACATTAAGGTGTCTTAAGGGGTCATAGGATAGATTATTGTGTTTTTACCCATAAGACCCCTAAGATGTACTCTTAGCTTTCTAAAGGGGTCGTAATGGGTCGTAAGATGTATTAATGGGTGTTATGACCCTTTAAGACACATTAGTACCCCTTAGGAACCCTAAGAATACATATTAGGGGTCGTAGCACACATTAAGCAGTCATAAGGGGTCATATGACACATTACTATGTCTTAGGACCCCTTAAGACCCCTAAGATTTACTCTCTCTCTCTCTCTCTCTCTCTCTTTCTCTCTCTCTCTCTCTCCCTTAAGGATTGCGTTGTGGTTTACATAGTGCATGCGCGCTATAGGGCGTACGTGCTATTTAAACCATAAATTAAAATAGCACTAGCACACTTTTAACTACATTGAAGTTTACCAAGCCTAAGGCTTGGAGGATTCAAACAGGTTTGAGATGTGTTTTCCAGCAAACCTACAAAAAATAAACATTTTTTCTTGTTTGCTCCCCGTCAGGTTTGCACGAAGTTCAATAATGATAAAATTAGACAATATGATATTGTAGATCTCTATATTAGCTATCTAACCATATAATTTATATTGAATTCTCATTATGTTAAGCTTTTCATCTCTAATTTATTTTGTAAGTATGTCCAATTTTTGTTAGAAACCAACGTGTATTCATTTGGGCTTAGATTTTGGCTCGTTCAGTGAATTTTGAAAAAAAATACGTTTTCAGAAACTAGACTCCATTCTACACACTTAAAAAACAAATAAGTTTTCATTTTTGATTGGTTTTCAATGATTTCTAGGGGGGCACACAGAAATTTCACATTTTTAGGATATGTGCACTTCTGAAAATTGCAAAAAAACATACTTTCATAAAAAAATTAGTAGGAAAATCTGGGATAAACTAGGTGGTGTTAGATAATTTCTCGTCGGAGCGATTAAATTTTTTTTAGAAAAAATTTAACATTTTAGGGGGAGCACACTAGACGCTATGTTATGTTTTTTCACAAAAAATAGGACCACTTTTTGTGCTCCCCTTTTTGAGGGCCTTAATCTCCACCATTTATAAAATAAATTAGTAGTTTAGAAAGTAGATTTTGAGTATAACAACTCTTGTTTTTGTCACATTTTGAAATTTTGAGTGTAACTATCGTCAATTTCTCGTTGAAGTTCAGTGTTTTCTGATTTCAGAAAAAAAAAAAAGTGGCCTCTTATACCCCTTTTTGGTCCCCCGTCTTTTTGCACTTACCTAGATGTGACTTATAGGATCCACCAAACAGGGAATACCAAGGTACTTACTAGGTAACTTCCCCATTCTCATGCCAAGGATCCCACATAGTTGTCTTTGTTTTGTCAGACTAGTGTTAAAAAAGAAAATCTCATATTTGTTCCAATTAATGTTCTGACCCGAAGAAGCACTATAGGAATCAATAGTTGATCTGATCAGACTAGCTTCCCTTGCTGAGCCTTCCCCCATAAGATAGGTATCATCCACAAATTTTAAGTGGGATATAGGATCCAGACCTTCCGTCACCTTAATTCTTTTCCAAACGCCCAAACTGCATTTGCTAGAGATAAGTCTCCCCAGAACTTCTACCAGAATAATAAAAAGGAAGGGGCAGATTGGATCCCCTTAGTAAATTCCCCTATTAGTGTCAAAAAAACCTTGGGGGATTCCATTCACCAGTAGTGAAATTCTAGGAGTTTTTATACAGTTGCCCACCCATTTAAGCCAACTATCAGAGAAACCAAACTTTTTCAGCACTTTCAGCAAAAAATCTTTATGGACATTATCATAGGCTTTCCTAATATCCAATTTGATCATCATTTTCTCTACCCTAGCCAATCTGACCATATGAATTGCTTCATGAGCAACCACAACCCCTTCAAACATAGACCTGTTGGGCATGAAGCCACTCTGTTCAGGAGAAATAATAGAATAGAGCACATTTTTAAGGCGATTAGCCATAACCTTGGAAATTACCTTATAAATACTATTGCATAAGGCTACCGGCCTAAAGTCAACAAAGGACACTCTCTCATCTTTTTTTGGGATCGAAGCAATAAAGGTATTATTAAAGTCCTTCGTAATGAAGCCCTTAGCTCGTGATTCTTCCACAACCTCCCACATCTTCGTTCTAACTATCTCCCAGGATTTCTGGAAGAAGATGGTAGAGAAACCATCAGGGCTCGGGGATTTGTACCCTCCCCCCCCCCAAATTAATGAGAGAAGCCTTTAACTCTAATTTTTATATTGGTTTAATTATGGCCAAATTTTGCATTTCAGAGATACAACTCAGAATTAAATCTAGGAGATTAGAATCTTCATTCGAAGAGAGAATGGGCACAACAAAGATATTCTGGAAGAAATTTACTGCCTCCCTATTAATGTCTTCTACCTCCTTAAGGATCATTCCATTCCTATCTTGAATAGAAAATATTCTATTTTGAGACCTTTTTACTTTGGCCGCATTATGAAAAAACCTAGTGTTCCAATCCCCTTCTCTCAGCCATGTTTCCCTAGATTTTTGTCGCCAAAAAATTTCCTCCTTTGCTAAAACTTCAGCATATTGTTTGGAAAGCCTTACTTTTTTTAAATAATCATATTCCCTCATTCCTTCAGCTATCACCTTTGAGTTTAAATTTGCTAAATCAGCTTCAATAGCTAATTTATCTACAAAAATATTCCTAAATTCTTCCCTATTCCAAATCTTTAATTGTTCCTTAAGGTGCTATAGTTTCTTAAAGAAAATGAAAGCCCTTTTACCAGCTCTTTTTGGCGCTATCGTTCACCAAAACTCCACCTTATCTATAAAGTTCTTTTCCCGTAGCCACATTGCTTCAAACTTAAAGGGGGCTCTAATAGTTTTCGCATCAATAGGAAAATGGTCAAAACCAGACAATGGCATGATCTCAACACTGAAAATCCAATTTACTCTATCCCACTGCCCAGCCAACATAAATCTATCTAGCTTCTTTGCAATGTTTAAGAAGCCACTTCTTCGACTTGTCCATGTAAAGTTCCCATTACTAGAGTTAACCTCTAAAAGACCATTAGTATTGATGAAATCAACAAAATCTCTTTGACTCTGTCTAGCCCACCATATGCCACCTTTTTTCTCCGAAGGACACCAAATGGAATTGAAATCACCACCCAGAATCAAGAGCGCACCATTCTAAGAATTTAGAAAGCCTGAGATATGATTCCACAATTGAAGTTTAATGGCTATAATATTGTGTCCATAAATATTAAATGCATAGAAATTTTCCAAGAGTTGTTTGGAACAAATCTCACAATGCTGCCAAAATCTCCCTTTCTCTACTACTCGGACAACAACAATATTAGGATTCCACATAACCCCAAGACTCCCTAAAGCACCTTCAGAGCTCCACTCAAGGTCCCACACCACCTATAAAAACTTTTCAAGAATCATCCACAATCACTATCTTTAATCTTTGTCTATTGTAAGAATATAATATCTGGTCTAACCTGATCAAGACAACGCTTGATCAGGCAAATCTTGTCAGGGGCATTTCAGCCCCTAACATTCCACGAGAGGATCTTCATTGCTGCCAAGAAAAGGTGTAGTCTTTTCCTGACCTCAAAAAAAATTTCTTGATTCGAGGCACTCCCCGCAAGTTCCAATATCTAAACTTGTTTGATTTACACCCTCTCTTATTCTTCTCCCCTGGCTTAGGTTTATATAATCTTAACAGAGTCTATTCCACCATTCTTTGGTCCATTATACCGAGGGAGTTTGACAATCCTAGCTCGTCAAACATTCCTTCCCCATCCTGGGATTTATATTCTGAGTCAGAAGCAACTAAATCCACACCACTGTCTCTGACAACTTCAAATGAGCTATCAAGATTCCTGAACGGAGATATTTCAGTATCTTTAAACAGAGGCTCATCCTCATTACCACTCCTGATTCATTCTATTGAAAGAGATCTGTCACACCCATAAGGATATTCGGATTCATCCAGGGGATTTTTTCCCCTTTTGAACCCCTCCAAACTAATACTGTCATTACCAATAGGCTTATCTTCCTGAATGGAGTCAGGGATAACATTGTCTATCTCATTGGGTCACTCCTGACAATCTCCTTTGCACAGATTAGTATTTTGGGAATCACCACCTGTCCCACTATTAAGTGAGTCATAGCATTATCTATAGACTATTCTAACACCACCTCATCTACCATATCCCTGAGAACAGAAACAACTCCTGCATTGCCTTGGGCTTCTTTAAATGGGTTCTCCATAAAAACTTGAGTAGAGGAACAGTCTTCATTATCTCTTTCCTCAGTAGCCTCTTCTCCCAAAAAGAGCATGTGCATGGCCCTTTTTCTATTTTCATTCCACAAGTGTAAGACATCCTCTTGTTCTTGAGAATAGAAGCTGACATCCATCATCCTTTCCGTATTCATGAAATCATCTTTACATCCCTCCCCGTCTGTTCTCCTAGCAATAGCATCAATGAGCCTATCATCTTCCAGTCCTTTTTCCTTCCCCAGGTTACTTGATGTGGGCATGTCATTAAAACCATCACCAACCTCCCTTTTTTCCACTATAAGTGGTTGTTTCCATTCTCTATTACCATAGCCTAAGACAATGAAATATGGGCATTTGTAACATTCTTCTTTCCATACCAAAACCCTAGGGCATATAGAAAGATCAGGGTGATTAATGACTTCCTCTGCTCTGACAAAAGTCCTGAGGCTTTCCCCTATTGCTTTAAGAGTATCCATTCCCTAATATTCCTGAGGAAGATTGAAAATTTTAAACCATAGAGGAATTTCTTTAACCTTGTCCTCAAGGGGATTAAAGTTTGGATGTCAGTCCTTAATAAAAACACCTTGACCATTGATTAGATAAGGGCCATTATCTAGGATCCAAAGCTTATCCTATTTCGATGAACATGTAACAAGGTAAAAACCGTTCATTAAGGGTTTAATGGAGTAGAAAGAATGCAATTGTGCTACACACCAAGCTTTAACCAGGTTTAAGGAGGGCCAAGGACCCATCCACTTCATTACAAAGGTTGATTTATAAAGGAAGCTAATAGACTTCGTCCAGTGCGGGTTATTGACCAAAATAGACAAAGCAATCATGCATTTTACATTATCACTTACTCGAAGAGAATCACATGCTACAACTGGAGGAGACTTTGGCCGCCAGAACTTTTTTCAATTTGATTGAATTTGAACTCGTTTTGGACTGGGAAGGTCTTACTGTAAGGTTTCAACCATCTATTCTCCCAAGCCCTACCATGTTCTCCAATCTTTCCTCTGCCAACTGAAGGCTGTAGAGTTTTGAAAGGAGTTACGCCTAAGAGGCCATCTCCATCTGGTTCGGTCTTCATAGTCAAAACCCTCATGTTTTCGAAAGGCATCTCTTCTTGACTCTTGCCTCCGCTCCTCTGCCATTCGATTGTGGGTTATATATATATGTGTGTGTGTGTGTATGTGTATGTGTGTGTGTGTGTGTGTGTCTATATATATATATATATATATATATATATATATATATAT
>MU223281.1:1308416-1330901 GCA_018584345.1 Thuja plicata | reverse complement strand
TTGGGACACCTCATTTGCACTATTGGACATTTTTTCTAATGTAGTGGCGAGGGTAGAGTGATGCTGAAGACCGGAAGCCTTCAACCTATTGACCAATATATTAATTTGTGCACTATTTTGGTTAAGGAATTGCACAAATTCTTCTTTTGATGCATCTACATGACCTAACGGCACATGTGGAGAGCGTACGGGTGGCGATGGTTGTGGAGGAGGATAATTTTGCGGAGGGTTTATGGGTGGAGATTGTGGTTGAGGATTTATGGGTGGTGAGGGTTGTTGAGGGTTTACAAGTGGCAATGATGGTGCTTCTACAGGGGGTGGTCTTTCATTTCATTTTCATCTTTTTGGGTTGTTTGATGAATCTGGAATGAAATTAATAAAAGAAAACAAAAAATCAATAAAATAACCTAATTTGATTACAATTGCAAAAAAATAACAAAAACAAACTTACCTTTGTTATGGGGCACCATTGGTTGAAAATCTTGATTAAATGGTGTTTTGTGCAAAACACGATTGGGTTATGCTACTGTTTAACCTCCTCCAGACTTTTGCTCCGCGGTTTAGGCATAAAAAAATAGCCTAAGTTGCGGGCTATTTTGTTTTTGTTATGTTTCTCATAACCCGATCGGGTTATGAGAAATATCTCATAACCCGATTGGGTTATTAGAAACTCAATGAGTCTCATAACCCGATCGGGTTTTGAGGCGCACACATTTTTTTATAATATATTCTAGGCTTGGTTTACCAAGCCTAGAACGATTTCAAATTTTTAATAACCCGATCGGGTTATTGAAAATTTGAAATTTTTTTAAAGGTGTGTCGACTTTTTTGGTCCACAACTTGGTGCACACACCCTATATACTCTCAATACACATAAATTGAACCCTTATCATGAGAAATATATTGCTTTTGCAACTTCTTCATGAGTTATAGCACCATTTTTCCTTTTCCTATTGGCATTCTTACTTTCCTTTCTCCTATTGGCCTTCTTACTTTCCTGCACAATATAATTATAAGTTATAGTTATACCATAATAGTAATTCACCTTAGTTGTTAAACCAATATCTGTAAGTACAATAGTTGACCATTTTCCCAACTGATTACTAATCTAGATATATAACACAAAACTATATATCTTTTAATTCATATCCAATACTTTACATTTTCATACATCTTCATTACATAAAATTAATGGAATACAAGAATAGTGTCATACATTCACCTCATTTATCACCCCAAGTCTATCTAACCATACATTAAGGAAAAACATGGAATAATTTAAGGTTTTATTATTCATATATGAGGCGTGTTCTTACACATCATTCAATTATACTTCTAAAATGGATTAGATTTTTAATAGAGTAGTTCAAGGGAGAGAGAACTCCATAAATTAAATGGTCATGTTAATTCTTATTTAGACCTAATTAGTCTAGATATATTAGATTTTAAGGTTGCGTGAGTGCTTAATGAGCAGGGATCTTACATTTTGGCCAAGTTATCAACTTGTTTCCTTATTTTCCTTTGGATTACCGGTGTCGTCAATTAACTGTGAATTTTCAGAGATGACTCCTCATAAGTTCCAAACCTAGGTGTTGAAGTATCAATTGTCTTTGACAATAGTACATCATCACGTAAAGTGACTAAATCACTATCTACCTCATATCTCATAGCTAGTACCAAAAATAACCTAGGTTGAACTGCTTGCAAGATACAGGTATCGGTATCTACTAGAAAAAAAATATCATCTTTATATTTTTCAATAATATTGGTTGGGATTCTCTCTCTCATGTGCATTTTCCCTTGAAAATATTTAAAATATCCCCATATAACAATATTAAAATTAGTTTCTCGCGTCATGATACTTTTCTTAATCTAGATTATTAACGGTTGATCCTCTAACCATGTGATTGAACCTATTCCAGGAAATTGATTCTGCAAGTAAAATAATATACATACCAGGAGTGATCCATATTTGAAATATTTTTTCTTATCCTTCATCATCCTTTCCATATATATGAATAATTGGCTCCTCAACATCTCACATAGGTCGTATTTGACATCTTCCTTCACCATTCTATAATTAGAATGAATTTATCCACCAGGCACATTGTTCAATCAACTAGACTGGTACACTCTATACCCTACCACCATTGAAGAAAATCTCACTTGTCTTCTCTATCTTTGATATTCATAGCTCATTTATCTTGTTTGGATTTGGTCAAACGAGTAACCAAATTAGCAGCTATAGTTCAAAGAGTTGGTGGCTCACCAGTTGTGTTGAACCTAGTAACCCTATTGATTATCTCATTTGTAATCTTGTGTGGCTTGTCCAACCAAATGAATTAATCATGGAATTTTCTCAATACATATATTATCCAATCTGGATGAAAATCATCAGGTATCTCATTCGCATATGTAATAAATTAGTGCATTAGATGCATATGCTCATTCTTTAGACGTTGATCATTGCACAGTTTAGTAATCTCATCACAGATTTTTTAAGCTCCAAGATCATCCATCTTATAATGGATGAATGATTGAATATCCTCTATCAGAAATACACCATAGGGTATCAAGGATAAGGCACCCATTGGATCATTTTCATTTTCCTTCAAAGGATGTAACTTTAATATAGGTCTCGGCTCATCAACAACGTCGACCAACATAGGGATATCCATAATGTCAACATTCAACTCTCTGCAATAACACTTCCACAAAATCTTCACAATACAAGAAACAACCTTCAACTTTACCGATTAGTGTTCTTCGATAACTGATATGATTCACTGCTCGAATTCACAATACTCAGACACACAACAATCTTAATCACTATGGAATGTGAACAAGTTCTCTAGTAAAACTTGTTAGAATGCAAAGTAACAAATGAGTTTACTTTTCCACCTTTTTATCATTGAGAATGTAGTTGTTATACACAATGGTCAAAAATTGCTTTTCACCAATCACAATAGTTAGAACATAACATTTGTTATATGCATGCACAAATTCAAATATAGAACTTTATCTTTACTAAACATCATTAAAATCACAAATAGGCATCTCATTATGCATATGAATCTAACCGCTCATTCACCTATACCTGGGTTGTTTAGGATTTTTCCTTTTAGTGCTCCCCCTAAGCCAAAAATAGACTTAGTTCATTGATGGATTCTCCACATTTCCTAAATTTGTAGATTTCTCAGTCACCTTAGAATATTTAAATTCACCTTTCTTCACCCATGTCTTCTTCATCTCACTTTTGACTTCCTCGGCATCAACAATTTTCTTCCCTTTATCATTTACAACCTTGTTCACCGGTTGAGCTCTGGTATTCTTTCTTTCTCTACATGTTCTAGAAAGATTACCAACTTTCTTAAAAATGTAACAAGTCATACCTATTGGTTTCCAAGGTCTAGCATTTCCTCTAGATAATCTTAATCTACAATTCATAGCCATATGTCCATAGTTATGGAAAATAGAATAGGTAACATCTGACCGGTTACCCTGATTATTAGGTCTCTATCTGTTGTAATCATCTGACCACTGACTATTGATTCTGGTCCTGCACTCATTAGCGCTATGTCCAAACTTATTGCAATAATAAAAAGCTCCATGGAATGCATTAGATATAGCATTGTAGTTATCAGTTCTACCATAGGAATTTATTGATTTAGCAGTAGGACCTCTAGGTCTAACATTAGGACCAATAGGTTTAGACCAACATACATTAGTAGTATGACCTTCCTTAAGATAGTTAAAACATACCAACCTATACCTTCTCTTTCCAGTGTTTTTGTTCACCTCAGGCGATGATTGGTCTCTTGCATTGATGTCCTTAGTGCCAGATGATTCACCAGCTTCAAAGTTTGAAAAACCTAGACCTTGTTTCACTCCATTCCTCCTCTGACTAGCGAGTTGTTCATCAAGTTTAGAAGAACTCTTATTGAATTTATCAAGTAGATAATTTGCATATTTAAGCTCTTCTTTTATCTTATCATTCTCTTTCCTCGGCTCCTCATTCTCTCTTACAATATCAACATTTTCTTCATTTGTTTCATGTAAGTGTTCATTCAATACAAAAACCTCTTGCTCCAATCTGAATAGTTGCTCCAAATTTTTTGTTAGGGTTTCATATTTAGCCTGTAGGGCATCTTCAACAATGTTCTTTGCATCCTCAGAAGCTATTCTTCCTTCAAGCTCTTCACACATCCTGACAGACCGAATTTCAGACTCTCTTTTTAGATTTTCCACTTATTATTTAAGTCCATTATTTTTATCCATTAGATCTGCAATTGTTTCCTTAGATTCTTCAAACATACTACCTTCAATCAGTTGATCAATGTAATCTTTTCTATCAATCAATTTCTCAATGAGTTCACTTCTTTTTGCAAGGGAGTTCCTCATCTTTTCCTTTAGTTCATTGATTAATTTGTTTGCATCTTCAAGCTACTTCTCATACCTATAACTCTCCATGTTGGTTTTTAGGGATCTTTTCCTCAAGTGGTTAAGCTTAATATCAAGATGACCAAGGCTCTGATACCAATTGTCAGTATTTAAAAGCACTGAGAGGGGGGTGAATCAGTGCATAAAATTACTAAATATTTTTTACCACTGATCTAAGAAAGTTAATTAGCAACTTCCAAACAATAAAACATACAACTAATGATATCAAATAGTAGTAAATAACATCAAGCATCCACATAAGCATCACACATAAAACACATATTTTCAAATGGAAAAACTTGTAAGAGCTACAATACCCTGTCAAGGGTTCACCCTATTAAAAGTGGTTATTACCTTGTTAGAAGTACCAAAAGACCTGTTAGAGTCTACCTCGCTAGAGGATTTCAAAATCCCAATTAAGAAGTTACCTTGTTAAAGGATTTACAATAGGAACCTGTTAAATTTCACCCAGTTAAGGGATTTAGCTCCCCAACCTAGAGGGTTGGCCTAGAGTAATGAAATTTTTCTCTTGATCTTTAGAATGGCATTGTTTTCCTGTTAGATCCACTCTGCTCTCTTCTTTGTGACACCACACTAATCTCTGCTCCTTCAATCTCTAATTTCTCCACTTGAAAATATGATCACAACACTAAATAAAATGATTTAGATCACCTTATATTGTGTTGTCCTTAAGTTACTTAAGACCTAAAAATTTTCCATCATAGTCGGCACAAAGTATTGACCAACCAGCTCAAGATCAACATCAATAATACCTAACATGTCACCATCAGGGATTTTTTTACTGGCGAATATGTCCTGTCAAGCGTATATAAATTGGCAAAAAAATGCTTAGTATACTGGTTGACCGGTTCGGCCAGATTTTATAAAAGACACGTATAGTGGTCAGGTTGTTCGCCACTATTTGTACATAATTTCACTACAGTAGTCGGGTTGTTCACCCATTTTTCTATTGTATATTTTACTATTATTCGTCATGGATTAAGGAAGGGTGTATTTATCGAGGATCACCATTAACCAAAGGCCCATTGTCCCAAGTGAAAGTTTTATTCGCACTAGGACCCAATTCGCCATGCATTATAAATAATTGTGTCCCAAATTCCCTCCCTATTCACCTAGTCAATTACTTGAAATTATGCGGGGTTCACCAAATATTAGTTGTTATCATATGCAATTGTCAGCCCCTTCACCAAAATTTGGAAATAAGCATTTGTATATAAGGATAGTTTCAAGAGATTTAGTAGTACAAAAATTCAGTTGATTCAGAGCTCACAATTGTGATCTGTAGCGAACTGGAATGACTATGAGTCCATAGTATCTTATTCAAGTAAACTTTTATTGCAGCCTTAATCTGTTGGAGATGTCATAGTCAAATTTAAACAAGAAGAGGACTATTGAAGGTGGAGATGTCCAAGAGAGGCTAATGAAATGAAGAAATATATCTTCATACTTTGGCAGGGGCAAACACAATGGTGTTGGTCAAAGTGAGGAAGGTACATCATCAGAGGAACCTGTACAACTTCAAGGTTCTCAACTTACATAGGAGTCTATTCAACAAATTGGGGAAACTAATCAATATGGTGATGAAGTTGCAGAACTTGATATCTCTGATGAAGATGACTTTGAAGATGAATTTCAAGTAAATAACCAGTACCAGGATGAATCGATTGACTTCGGTGATGATGATGGTTCAATTAACAGTAACACTAAAGGGAGAGGGAAATCAAAAGAAAAAACCGATTGTCAATGGGAGATGTCCAGGAGATTTAAATTTGATTGGGAGGAAAAGTATCCATTCATTGAACCCATGGACAATCCAATTGTAGGTGAGCCGCTAGTAGAATGCAGATGTATGATTTGTGGTTGGAAGTATAAAAAGGAAAAGTGGTTGCAACTTAAACTAGACACCATAGAGAAACATGTTGGTAAGGTTTACAAAACCTCGACTGTAGATAGAAAGGAAATAAAAGTGGTAAGATATAAAACAAAGGAGCAATGTTAACATAAAAGGAATGCTGAAGAATATTATTTGTTTCAGAAATTTAAGATGAAGCCTAGTGAAGTTCAAGGTTCTATTAATGTTATTTTTGCAAAATAAAGTGAAGTAGAAGAATACGGAAAAGTTGTTCAATTAAGTAATGTTTTCCATATTTTGAGCAGAGGGCATCCAATGACAGACTATCCAGAAATGAGTGGTTTGTTACACTTTCTGAAAGTTCCTAACTATCCTATCACTCATTGGTCAATAAACAGTGGATGGGAATGGGCAAGTTGTATTGCTCAGGTTGAAATAGAGGATGTATAGAGAAAATAAAAGAGTCAACCTTTATTGCATTGTCCTTAGATGAAGTTATGACAATAGATAATATGTCGTGGGTATGCATGTATGTTTATACTGTACAGAATAATGTATGTCAGCCACATCTACTATCTGTTACAAAATTGAGGGACAATGTGACATCAAAAGTTTATTTCAATTAGTAAAGATCCATTTAATTAAATATGGAGTTATGGATGAATTGACAATAGCGAAGAAGTTGATCTGTGTTGGAGCGAATGGAGCTTCATTAATGCAAGGTCAAAGGAATGGTCTTTGCACAAATATGCAGGCTTCTTGTTCACCATATATTGTTGGCATTCATTGTATGTCCCACATGATGAATCTTTCTTTTAGAGTTGTGAAGAAGTTTCCTTTAGTAAACAAGGTTGAAGATTGAGTAATTGAGTTGTACTCGTATTTTTGTCGAAGTCCCAAATGTTTTAGGGAATTTCAGCACTTTGCTGATGGAATTACCAATGGAAACAAGCTTCTAAAAGATGTTAATACCAGATGGATCTCTTTGGATGGACCAGCGCGTTGATTTTTTTCCAAATATCAATCTTTGATTAGACGTATGTAAGAAAATTGTGACAATGTAGAAAATCAGAGATGTGGCGACCTGCTTCAGAGGTTAAGCAATATAGAGACACTTTTGACTTTAGCATCTCTTCTTCCCATGCTAGAAGAAATGAAGTTCACTATGAAAAAATCCCAGCAAAGAGTCATGTATATTACAAAATATGCTCATTTGCGTAGAATGTCATGCCAAGCCCTCGATAATCTCTATCAAAATGACCCAAGTTTATCCGATGAAAAAATTCATCAATAGTGGAAACTAACAGATTTGGACAATCCTAATAATTATTTAAATATAATTGAAAATGAAGATTTATGTGTTTGTGTCAGGGGATTCCAAATACAAATGTACTACAGTGCCCCAAAGAAGCGAGCTGCAAGAGTTACAAGGGAAGATTTTACCAAGATCATCGATTCTATAGCAGCTAATGCAAGGGACATAGCCTATAAAGTTTCCTCTGAAATAAGATCCTGATTCCCACATGAACAACTGCTTGAGGCCAAGGAAATTGTGTTTCCTCAATATTGGCACTTAAACTCTAAGGAAAATTATCGTAATAGGTTGTTGACTTTGATAAAGGAATTTTGCAAATCTATAGAATTCAATGGAGTGACTATCAATGGAGTTTTAGATGAGGGTTTTCTTAGACACAAATCAGGCACTTTTGCAAGGAATATGAAGCATCAATATCAATTAATGCATAACCCACATGAAGAGGGCTCGACAACAAGGCTTTGGACAAAATTAAAATAGAGCACAATGTTGCGTGATGAAATTTTAGAGTTCTTTAAGCTTGTTGATCTATGTCAAACCATGATATTGGGTTCGATGGAGGATGAGAGAGTTTAAAGTACTTTGGGCTTCCTAAAATCAAAGCTAAGAAATAAACTAGACAAGAATTTGGAAACATGCTTGAGGGTGTACACATCTAGGTATGATGTCAATACTTTTCCTTATCAAAAAGCAATGGAAATATGGAAGAAAAGATGCAAAAGAAGAGGGTTGGGAAATGCCATTAAACAATCTCCGACTCTGAGTGGGACAACTAGAGGTGGTGATGGGAGTGGGATTCATAGAAGCAGAGATCATAGTGAAGAAGACACAAACAAAAATGAAGAGAACAATGAAGGAAATGGAATACCAGAATTAGATGATGATGACAACGCAGAGATGAACTGGCAAATTCAGGAAATTTTTGCTAAATTAGTAGTAGCAATCAATATGTATTTTTTGAACTTATTAACTACTATATCCTATCATTCAATGTTCATTTTAGAAAAAGAAGAATGTATTATGTTTCATCATTAAAATTTGAGAACAAAGAGTATCATTATTGTAGTTTGTATCATATCATCAATGATCATTCATATTTGAATTTGAAATTCCTGAATAAAATTTTGTATTCCAATAGCATATAACAGAGTAAATCAACTAAGAATAACTGAATAAAATAGAGTAACTCAACATACATTAAATTTGAAAACATGAAAATTAGATAGAGCACAAATTGTTTTGTATTCATTTGCAATACATTACAATTTATAATAGTTCAAAATTCAGAGCAATCTTTGTAGGCCAGTCCAAACATCCTCTGATGGGAGAACAATTTGGTTCATAGTGTAGTCACACTCCTGCAACTTTGTTAGCTATTCATATTTGGAAGTGTGACTTGACAACACTGTTGCTTCTAAAACTCCATTCAAAGTTCTCACTCGTTTGATGAAATCAATGAATGTATCATGAGATATGTCTATAGGAAGAAAGCGTAAATCAGTATTTATTTTTTCCTTCAACCTTATTTTGTAATTTTATTTTCTGATGAACTTATTTGAGTCAAATCCCTTAGGCAAACCAAGACTTTCCAAATTTGCTTTCCTTTGTTCCATCTTTGTGATCTTCTTCTTAGCTTTGTCATCCAATTCATGTGCTTCTCATAGCTTCTCACATTTTTGAATGATACTTGATACCTTTACTGAGGCATTAAGGCGGGTGCTAATTCCCTTGTTTGATAGATAACTATCACTCTTATTGTAGAGTTGTTGCATAATATATTTTTCTTTCTTTTCTTTCTTGACAACATCCATGTTATGTTCAATGTTCTTATGGAGCTTCAAATAACATACTCTCATACTTTGAAGCATTTCAAACCACTCAAACAAGCTATGAGACATCCCTAATATTTGGCCCCAAATGTGTTCTTTAGTAATCTTCACTAAATTATTACTAGTATTTGTTAAACTTTGAATTGTATTATTGGCCTTCTTTAGTTCTTCTTCCATTTTTCCACAATTACTCTTCCACTGCTTTGTGTTCCCAATGATTGGCTTTATCTTTCTGAGAGTCCAATTGCTTTTGCAATTCCCAGTTGGAGGCAACATTATTCTCCATGGTTTTAAATAACTTTTGTGAAGTGACTCTTTCTTCCTCTAGTTTTTTACTAATTTCTGACAATTTTCCCCTTAGTGCCTTCAGCTTTGCCTGCTCCTATTCCTTCACTACTTCCTCTGCATGTTCCTGCTCTGTATTTGCTGATGTAGAGGTCAATTTTTTAATGTTTTTTTGTAATTCTTTCAAACTATTCTCTGAAGCTTTCCTCTTTGCTTTTTCATTGGCAATGTTGCCTGTAACTTTTCTATATTTTTCTCAAGCTTACTTTTCTCTCTTTCCATCTTTAGCAATGCACTATAGACCACTTGGTTTGTAGACTTTGACACATTGATTTTGTCCACATTTTTAACTTTGGAAAAATCCATTTGGAGAGTGCTAACTTGAAATTCTGACGGGTCTATCTGACTCTCTGGTGGGTTTCCATCTTTTTTTGGTGGAATAACAATCATGAACTCCATCATGTCTCTATTTGGGTCATATGTTGGAAAAACCCTGTTGGATGCAGGTTATTCCTCTACAGCTGCAATAAGGGCACCAGTCTGCAATGTCTTCTTTATTTCCTTATTCTTGGTTTTTGTTTCTGCAAATTTATTATAGAAATCTTTGAAACAAAAATCTGGTGTTGTAGAAGGATTTGAATGTTTGAAAGGTGAACCAGAGCTTGCAATACCTGTTGATCTAACTATTGTTGTTTAAGGATTTAAAATTTTAGAGGGTTTTGTTGAACTTGAAAGTGCAAACAGTTCTTTAGGATCGAGTTCCAATTATCTGGAAACCTTTTGCTTCTTGACACTATCTTCTTCTATGGGATTTTGTGTAGATTCTACTAGCCTCTTTAGAGAGGGAACTTGTTGTATAAGTTTCCCAGTCCCACTGGCACCAGTGCCACTACCAGACCCAGTAGCAGTAAATTCCCTAGTCCCTCCCCTGGCAATGGATGTTCTTGTGGGTATAGTGGTTCCTGATGAATCTAATGGGTCCACTCCAAATATAAACCCAAGGCCTACACCATGATCAGTTTTTCTGTGAAAATTGGGTTCCAAGCGCCTTCTCTTGTGGAACCCAAACCACCACCTTTATAACCCATTTTTTCCAAAATGATTGCCCCTTTGCTATAACTTGTTTCCGGTAGTCGATGACTCCATTATGACCTGGAGTAAATACAATTGGCGGATTATCATCCTCACTATCTGGATCACTGCTATCGTATGCCATGGTAGGATGCTCCAAATTCCAAAATTTTCTAAACTCTATATCCTCATCTATTTCATCTAGATCTGCACTGGTATTTGGTTCACCAAGATCCTTTCTCATACTCCAAAAATCATTCATTTTCGTTTGAGTACAGTTTTTATCGTTACAATCTTCTGCTATTTTCTTTGGTATTTTTTTATGTTTGATGGATGAGAATCTTTTTTGTAGAAATTGTAGGACATTCTAGGTTGTACAATGCCCTGGTTTATTGATGTCATAATTTGTGATGACAACTGTTCAACTGAAATTTTTTCCTTGGCGGAAACTTTCTCCATCTCTTTTGTAACATCATCCCAACTATCCTTGTTTTTCAACTTCTCTAGAAATGGTTTACTTTCATGTTGAAATAAGTTTGCAGAGTTCTTATTAGCAAAAAGCATTTTTTGAATGACATTGAGTGGATCATACTTCCAGTACCACTCTAAATCAAATTGAAAAATTTCTAAGAAATTTTTTTCCACTTTGAATGCCTTTCTATCCAATGTTAACCCTCTAATTGAGAAAGGTAAGGAAGGGAATATGCTCTCCTTCGACTGTCCATTGAAGAGTCTATCTGTGCTCTCTAGTTGTAGTACATATTCTACTACAAACACCCTGTCTGTCACATGCGTTGGAAGTTTGTGGGGTTGTAGTTTTGATCCGTAAAACCTTAGCACATTTTATTCTTCCATTAAGTACCAATCAGCTAATTGAATTGTCCTTCCAAGTTGGATGCAATCCCTACATGAAGCAAACAATCTAGGCATTGGAGTGCTTGTTATTTTTTTGAACAATTGTGCCAAAAAGAAGTCTACAAAACTACTGTAATTCCTTCTATTATCATACATCCTTATCGGAGGTGTCCATTCATATATTGGAGTACTTGTTGGTCTTGTCCCCCTTTGAATTTCAATCTTGTTGTCATTGCTTATTAATATTGTAGCATGCTTGGCTAGCAAAAGATAGCACAAGTAGGTGTGAACCTAAATGTCTTAGAATTGCCTCTTTTAATAAATGCTAATTGTTCTTGCATTGATTGAACCATGTGTCCAACAAAATTATATCTTACTGGTTCTTTGACACAATGGATATCCCAAGTCAATTGAAGAATGTTGGCACCCACTTCCCTATTGTTTTCTAGTCCCAAGCAAAATGCTAGCGAGGATATAGTATCCTAAACCCATGGCAAAAAAATGTTAAAATCATAAGGAGGCTTGTGGTTCTCACCCAATGAAGCCTTTGACTCTGCAACTATTAGACCCTTTATAAATGAATCTTTTGTGTTTGGCGCAACTGCCTCATATTGCTCTGCCAGCAATCCGAAATCAATATGGACATTACAATTTTGTCAGTCAAACCCTAGGTCTAGCAAACTGAGAAATTTTTCCTGGGTTATTAATAAAATTTCATCCTAATTATTTTTATTCACAATTGCTTTTCTTTCTTCATCATAATTTTCTTCACAAATCAAGACAATTTTTGGGCAAGGTAAAACTTCGGGTAACAACATGCAACCCAAACCTATATCCCACAAAGCAACTTTATTCATTTTTGCACCTATCGCTGGATTCAATTTTATAAATTTAGACCTCTTTGGCCCAATTTCCTTACTGCACAATGTATGGTTAATTGATATAACCCTCCTTTCATGGTCAATAGCAGGATCATAAACATCGTGATACTCATCGGTGAAACTAGGGATTTCTACTAGTTTTCTACAGTCTATAGAAGTTTTCCCATCTGCTTGCCCTTGGCCTTTAGTTTTCACTTTCCCCATTGTTATTCAGAACAATTAAAAAACACAGAATCACAGATATTTACTAAAAAAATCACAGATAATAACTAACTAATTAAGAAAATCCCAATTTAAGAAAACCCCAATTGTCCATGCAAGAATTAAAATTTCAAAATCAAGTTAAACAAAATTTTTGACATTACAAAATCGGGATGCATCAAGCTAGATATCTTACCCGAAATTAAATTTTAAAATCTGGATAGATAGAAGTTAGAATAGCTAAGAGTAAGGCTCTCACAAATTACAGTCTCAAAATCTTTGGCAACGGTTCAACAGTTCTTTTTAGCTCTACTACTACGAGTCAATAGGTTTTTAAAAAGGAAATGTTAAAAACCTTTCGTTAAATGTAACATTTAAACCAAAGTTCCTGAATCCTTTTAATGTTTTATCTTCACATGATATAATGGTACATAATCTTTTGGATGAATTACACGTGTCACGTTTTCGGAGCGAGTTTTCAGAAAAGGTTTTTGAAACCCATAGTACTTCTGAATTACAACTTCAATCGTTCATCTCTCGTAATCCAATGATTATTATGATTTTAAAATATTAATAATTTAATACACACTAATGATATAATCATTAACTATATTCACTTAGAATTCATGCATTCGAGAATACCTTATCCATGAAATTTAAACCAGTCACCATTAAATGATAAAGTTTGGAAACATTTAATTATTACATGAAACAAAAGTGCAACGCAATTTTTTTGTATTATATTAGGCAAAATTTCATTACAAATTTACAATTCAACGACGCCCATAGGCCATATCTATTAACGATTCTTATAATAATAAAAAAAAGAAAAGCACTTCGAATTTATTAAAACATTTTCATAATTTTTTTTTAAACATACATGATTACAATTTACATCATTGCAAAAACCCTGGTAAGCTACTACCACCAGAGGGAGACACAGTAGAGACTAGGTAGACTCAAGGATAGGGACAAGGATAGGGATAGGGACAGAGGGAGACATAGTAAGGGACGATTCGGATGAGGCTCCCTTCCTTCTGTGTGGAACTTTGGAGAGGGGATAATCTCGAAGAATTATTCTATCCATCGATAGTCCTCAGTTTCCTCCAGATGGTGCCACTTCCGAAGGAAATCCCTCCCAATTTGTGCCCACTTCCAATGACGTGTGAGCTTCTCAACATCAAGGTTCAGTAGAAATGGTTGCCTGGGAACATTTACTCCTGGTTGTAGAATCCTAGGAAAATCATTTGCCCAAGGAATTCCAAACCCAATTTTTGCAAATCCGACAACATTCACATCGTCACCGAGGTACTCTTCTATGAAAACTTTCCTCAAAAGCATGAGAATATTCACCTTCCCCCCCAGGTCCAACAAAGATGCCAAAAACTGAGATGAAATGTTGGTGTTAACTCTATGCCTATTTTCACTCTCTAGAAATTCACGTCCCAACACCATCCCTATAGCCTCCTTGGTGAAGGCTCCCAAATCCCTAACAACAGACTCCAGGATTGGGTCTGTGACCAGGCCCAAAAAGGCCTTTTGATCCTCCAAGGCAGTGCATCTTAAATGAATTGGAGTGTCTATTGAAAATCAAACTGATATTAGTATTCTAATTTTTGACAAAAATCAAAGGGAACCTAGCACTCGCAGACGATTTTCACAAATCTTCTTTCACAATCATAAATTAACAAGCATAGATCATCTATTTATAAGCCCTAATTTAAATTCTTTCTCTTCCCTAAAGATATAATTAATTCATAAGTTAAATGGTAAATGTCCTTTAAAAATCTCCAAATCTTTCATATTTAATGCAACAGTGGGTGAAATTGGAAACAACACTTATGATAAGACATTTTCTATCTTGGGAATAACGAAGGCCGAAAGGATTGCGTCACGTAGGTGGACATAAAAATTCTTTATTATAAAAAATCTTGAGACCTGTGCCCACTCCACATAAACAATAAGCAAAGTATATTAGCTGCGGAATGGCGGCAGGAAATGAAGCTTTACCATTGATGTAAGATCATCGAACGGTTAGAAAAAATTGTCCTTAGATGAAATGATGTTTTCATTTAAGCCTTAACTTTAAGGCATTATTCTATCGAGGTAATGGATAGATAATGATGTCACACATATCTTTCATTGAAAATTGAAAGGCTCCATCTAAGAAATCATTAATTGACATTACTTTAATTGATGTCATCTACTCATCGCCATTAATTAATATTTCTATCTAATACTACCGAAGATTGCCAAAAGAATTCTATTTTGTTGGTGTCATAAAATGAGGTCACAGACTCACACGTCCGTTGGATTACAACATATCAACGGCCAAAGGTGAATTTCAAGCCTATTGTTGGTCTTCATAATCTTTACGAAAAACTCTCGACGGAATCATGACACGTGGTATGATTGATCGTGGGCTTATTGGTACGATATTTTCATGCTAAGGATACTTCATAAAATTTCCATAAATTTGGATATATTCATCAAAAGCTAGATAGAGGTGAAGATGGTTCAATTTGATAGCCAATTTCTCCACTTGATATAATATTCTTCCATCCTAGATATAAGCTTACATTTAAGGAATCTATTGAAGTTTACAATATTTAGTAGCTTTAGAACACACAAGCTAATTTATTTCTCTGGGAGTTAGTAAACATATCACCTTTGTAGAAAGATATTATGAAAAAAATAGAAGATATTCAAATTAATTTTGGCACCACTCCACAATTAGTGACTTCTGTTAGAGAATCCATTAGTCATAATGAATGGCATGTTATTTAATTTGATGGTGTTGAACTCTCAAATTAATTAATTGTAAATGAATCTTTATCTTTACAGATAATGAGACATGGCAAAGTAAACATTAAAAATCCCTTAATTGACAATTGTTATAATTTGAGTGTATACATTGAAGACTATTTACATAAGATGATTAAAAAACATCAAAAGTATAGCCATCAAAGATACCTCCCTTATCTCACCTGTAACATCAACCATCAACATGGATGCTATACATAGTTGTGTTCCACACCATGACCTTCTAGATCTCAACTCATTCACGAAAATCAACATACCTTTTAGCATGCCTACCTCATCTTGAATATTAATAATCTATGTCTATGTCACTACAATATGATATAATGTTGCTAGATGCTAGAATATAATTGTTCCATGGTATCAATTACAAGTGATGGTATGACCATCCTTACTTGGCATACTCTATAGCTCCACATAAAGATTTGTGTGCTATGTTCACATTGCATCTTTCTTTGTTTAAGTTGTATCATTCTCAATTTATAATGGGTTTACTTAGCTATGACACCCATATACACCTCATGAGCCTTTCTTACAAGATAAGGCTGCAAACAAGATAATCAACAAACATGTATGTGATCTCTCATTATGCATTCTACCAATATTGTTAGAAAATCACATGTTAAATGGTCTATAATCAACAATAAAGTGACTAGCATCTCCACTACCTATATATAAAATGTGAAACACGAGTTAGGACATCTAAACAAAGTATTTATCATTTATTTTATAAAAGTTCAAACTTAAATATTGATTATTTTATCCTCCTCATCTCTTCATATCTATTGTATTAGACTACACCTAGTGAAGCATCTCCCATGTCTACCTCCACAAACCTATAAAATTGTGTACTATCACCTTTGTTCACAAGAGACTAAATAATACATTCATCTCTATTTTTGCCTCTTAACATTTGATTAGTAATACCTCTCCCATTGTAGTTTTATAATTCTAAATGCCCCTTATTTTACCACATACAAACCACCCAATTTTGACATTTTTATATCCATTTTTAAAAAAATTGTCTATTTTTATTTCATATTTTGATAATCATTCTTCTACCATGTAGAATTAAAATACTTGGTTTCAATTTATTTTCACAATATTATCAAAGGTTTTTGAGATCTATGAAGAACTAGACCAATTGCCAGGTAACCATTTCTCCACGTCCATTTTTACAAGAGAAAAATGTTGATGCCTAACTATTATATCAATCTAGTCTAACCTTTACTATTCATGTGGAACACCCCTAATGTAAAATATTGTACCTTTATAAATTTATCCCCCTCGACAACTTGATAGAAAGAAATATAAAACATTCATTTTTGTAATTATTAAATTTAAATAGTTTGGTATCCATTAGATTGTGAATCCCCTATGCACCACATATTACCTATTGTGCTAAGTGCATTTGATTTGGAGTAGTACTAGGATGGATGACCTAGCAATGACTGCTACATGGACCATACATTCTCATGAGATGTGTTCCTATGAACCACTCTTCATGAAACATGGGCCATTGAGTTTGACCCAAAAAATATATAGCTCAATTCTAATAGCAATATCATGATTTGACTTTTTTTTGAAAACATATCCTACTTATCAATTGATGAGCTAAAGGGGCTCTATAATGATTGGTTCATAAGGCACAACACTTTTTGAAGGTTTTTCAAATGGAGTAGAAAGCTAAGTGGGTTTAACCTTGGAGGAAACTCCATGGTTAAGTGTGCTTGAGTTGGAGTAGTATTAGGACGTGTGATCTCCTCAGAAGGCCCAACTACTTCACCTTTGTGAGAATCACCTAGATACAATAAGTGCTAAGTAGATCATTCATTCTCATGAGAGATGGGTTCTTGTGAACCAATACACATTAAGGGTCAATGAATTTGACCTGAAAACAAATAGTTGAAAGCTGGTAGCAATGTCAAAAGTTTTAGACAATCAAATCGTGTACATTAAATCTGCAAGTTATAAATTTAGCTTTGTATATTAAGTAAGGTCCACTTCTACACTCACAAAAGAAAATCAAAATATGTATAATCAAAATTTTAAATTATCAATAATCATCCAAATTTTATTAAATTCAATGAAATTTCAATTGAAGGGCCTTTGAATAAATCGAATGGGTATAATGTGAGGGGCACATCATCAATTAATATTCTTTGTATGTGGGTGTAACTCACACATCAACCCCTACCATCACCTATATTGTCTACTATCCATTCCACATATGTAAGTATATGGGTGGTGAATTTTGGTCTATCTAGCTCCCTTTGTCTAAAAATGTATGTATCATGTATATTTGAGGCTATGTGGTACATCCTATTAGAGGTAAAACTATCTAACAATCCAGTTGTAATGAAATGTCTTACACTATATAGTGGTCATCTTGTAGTACCACCATGACCATTTGACACCTATTAGTTTGTATTGGTCCTCTATCCATACCTACATATCTTTGTTCAATCACTATATGGTATCAACTAATGTTAATCTATCAAGTATGTCTCTCCATCCAACCACTTTGGTCACTCCCTTAATATGTACATAAGCCTAATTTTCCCACCAACTTGGTCTATTATCCATAGCATGTGTAGGTACACTTTGGGTATAATATCTAGATATTATCTAAGGTCCAAAACTTAGGCATGTCATATACCCCACTAGCACACCCTACTATTGGAAAATCTATGTAAATCATGTCATAAAAGCAGGCCTACAAACATCTACCCCACAAATAGACTATCTCATTATTCTCAATGTTTTGAATCTGCAGATTGAAATGTAGAATTAAAGAACAATTGTCCATCCAAAAGAATCGTAATAGAAAGTGTCAATAGAACAAACTTACAAACCTTAGACATGTTGATTACAATATATAGAAAGGGAGCTTGCCTCATAAATATCATGGTTAGCTAATGCAATACTAATGCATGATCATATCATATTATTATATTGTTTGGTAATTTGCAGGAATCTATCTACCCCGCACTAGTAATTTTAGGATCTAACACACATTCTCTAATGTCATTATCATGTCATTGAGAGAAAAAATAAAAGATTTTAGTAATTAAATATCTCTCCATGAGTTTCAATAGGCATTTGAATGTTATAAAAATGTTGGAACCTCCCTAATATAGCCAAATCCAACCTATCCTACCACATATATATCAATTGATGTAAGGTTCGTCATGTAGATAACACAATTGGGGGTTATTAGATTGTTCTTTAGTTTTAAACTCACCTTATACCAAAAGTCAAAAATAAAACATTATTAATTTTTTGGCATGTCTCCTAACGCTATTGTTGCCCCTAGGGTTTCTTCTGTCATCGCCTCTGCCGATGGAGAGTCCTCTACTGGTCTTCGGTCACCTCTTCACTCCAGCGGTCTGGTCTCTGGTGGTCTAGATGTAGCGCTTGTTGCATCTACGACTCCAACCATTGCCTCTCTCGTCCTGTCTGTTGTTTTGGGTACTCCAGCTGGAAAGGCGGACATTGCTTCCTTGCTAGCTTCAGGGGTCTCGTCCTCTACAAATATGGGTATAAGCGGGGTTAAGGGCCCTCATGTGGTGTTTGTGGAGCCCTCCTCTACCGCGAGGGATGTTGTTGTGTCAAAATTGGGGGTTGTCCATGGGCATGTTCCTGTCACTAATCCATATCTATTGTGGCTGATCCGGAAGTGGAGGAGGAAATAGATCACAACATTTCTATTTTTTCTTCCCATGCCTTGATTTGCAGGTTCAGAGGTTTTTGGCCCAGTCTCCCGAAGCTTCACGAGTGGATCTATATTCACAAGGAGCCTATTCTGGCAGATACGGTGCATATTTATCCCTTGGCTAAGGGATATTTTATAGCAAAATTTGAAGTTGACTCAGATAGAAATAATTTGTTGTGCAATCATTTTTTTAGCTTGGAGGATCCTTTTATGCTCATGGTTAAGCCCTGGAATAGCGATTTTAACCCTATCTCAGATTCTTTCTCCAAGTTTCCTATTTAGGTCTATCTTCCTAATCTTCCTCTGCATTTATGGATAAACTCTTTGTTTGAGGGGATTGGTAATGCTCTAGGTGAATTTTTATTGGTGGATGGAGATTCCTCTGAAATCCTCCACCCTACTTATGCTCGCATTCTTGTGGATATTGATCCTTCTAAGGGTCTTCCTGCGGAGATAGTGATCAACTCCTCTAAGGGCCCGTTTGGACCACGGCATATCGGCCGAAATTCCAGAATTGCATATTCTGAATTCCAAATCCATTGTTTGTGGTCGACAGTGAAGGATGGAATTGGAATTTTGACATTCCAATTTTGCCCAAAAAATGAGCATTCCATCTTCCACTCAAAAAGGTGGAATTGGAATTTGACCCTCTAATACTACTTTGGAATGCCAATTTTGGATTCCCGTCGGGTCCGTGAGCGGCCAATTTTAGATTCTTGTCGGGTCTGCAAGCGGTGAAATGCTGGTCCTAACGCACGTCTTAACACCGGCAATACTCGTCAGCGAATCCACAGACGGCGACTGCCTAATCGCTGTTGCGAAATCCCTCTGCTGAGAGCCCTCCGCCGGCAGAGAGCCACCGTGCTCATGGCGGCAGCCATTTTGATGCTTCGTTTCCTCAACAATCAGATCTGATGCGCTCATTCTCTCTATTACCTGAAATAACGCAAATACAAGCAAAATAACACATCAGAAATCTGCTAATATGTCCAAAACCGAAATATAACTCTGATAATACTGTACAAACCCTATTTTGGTGAACCAAACAGATCATTCCATATTTCAGAAATCAATTTGAGAATTTGATCTTCCAGAATTTCATTTTTAGAATTTGATCTTCCTGAATTGACTATATCTGGCATTTGGTATTTCGGCGTCCAAACGGGCCCTAAAGGAAAATCGATTCAGTCCTTGGATTATGAAGGCATTCCCTTCAGATGTAGAAGGTGTTTTAAAACTGGGCATATGGCTACTCAATGTGGATTGGGTAAAAAGAAAACTAATGCTTCTTGGTGGAATGTCGCTTCTGCTCATCACTATTTGGTTGAAAAGAAGCATGTTTCGCTAAAAAGTTTCTCCCAGGTGGTTGCGCAGGTCCCCCTTAACCCTTCTAGTTTGGTTGTGGCTCCTAAGTGTTCTCCTGTGAAAGCCTCACCGATTGATCTGTCTCCTGGATTGGATGGGGTTGCAACGTCTTTGGCCTCCCCTGGTGGTGCGGGGGTGGTGGCGACTACGGGTTCAGTGGATACTTCTCTTGCTAGTTCTAATGGTTTGTTGGCTGTCTCTGCTGGTATCCATGTTCGCTCTGGTTTGGCTGATGATTCTCTGCCTTGGCAGGATGAGGCAGCTAGGGTTGAAGAGGGTTGGATTACTATTAAAGTAAAAAAACTTAAGATGTCCTCCTCCTCTTTTGATATGACTCTTCGTTCCCATCAAAAGGGTGCTAAAGGTAAATCCTAGATTTGGTCTTGGTTTTATCTTGGGTTTGCATGAAGGCTGCTTCATGCATTGTTTCACCTAGGTTGTGGGTGTCTGTTGTAAAACCCTCGATGTGGTCTTGTTCCATTCCGTGTAGAGGGCATTATTGAATATCTTTTGTGACCTTTTTGTACAGGGTTTCGGGGCCCCTTCAAAACCTGTTTTAACCTTAATTCAAAACAATAAAACACCCTTTAATATCATGTGAACCCCAAACATGATATTGAAATGTTGAGTTTAAAAAATTTTAAAATATGAACACTCTATATCACTTCCACATCCATCAAAAAATTGTGTATATTGGCTCACATTTGCAAAACAAGGGCTAGTTCCGCAAATACAAGGTAATATACACAAATATCAATTGTAAATAGAAAAATATCCAACGCTTTTTTGTGATATTTAAATTATTTTTAACTGAAAAAATTATATGAAAAAAAATTTTAGATGCTTACAACTTTCAAGGTGTCAATTGTACTAATATTAACATGTAATTTCTCAAGATATATGGGAATATGGTCTATATAATACATGATGGTGATATTTCAGAGCTATCCATCCATCCCTCACATGATGGTAATATTTTAGAGCTATCCATCCATCCCTCACCCCCAAGCTCTGCCTGCTAACCCCCATCATCTCGCTCCTCTCCCTCTCAAGGTCAATGTGAAAATGAAATGTATCTTTCATAGCTTTACTCTCCTATATATAGTCCAAGTATATATGCCTCTATCTTTCAGCACGGGCTAATCTCCAGATAGAATGCACTAAAAGACCAAAAAAAAAATCAGAAAAATCTACAAATGTCGAAAACACGCCTTTTTTTGCAGATTTTTTGTGGATTTACAACACAAGGGATGTAAATCATATGCTGAATTTTTTTTGTAAAAAATTGTTGTGCTTTTTGCATTTTTAAAAATGCACTTTGTATAGAGAATTGCCATATCCCTATCTTTCACTATTAATGATGAAATGAGACACTGAAATGTTTCAACAAGTTGTACAATAGTATATGCATTACACAACTTACTTTTCCCAGAATGACATTTGTGAGTTATGTGACCATGAGGAACAATACTTTCGTAGTTTCATTTCAATAGGCAAGCTGACAATGTTACATTCTTTGTCCACTATTCACCTTTTCCTTGACTTGTTATCCATTGCTCTATTTACAATTCTAGAATGACTCTATCATTTGGTTATTTCTCAAGACTTCAACACTCATGTCTCCATGATCATCTTACACTTGAGTATTCATATTGTTCACACCCCGTGGGACATGTTTCATTGTGATTTATAGAAATTTTCCCTAACCGGGTGATACCACAATAGTGGGTTACACTTTTTTGCCTAAACGGACATTGAACTCTACATTTTGAGAAAAACTTTCACATTCGGATGCATATTGTTGTTAAACTGTTTGAAATCGGAAGACGAAGTAA
>MU223281.1:1268277-1284698 GCA_018584345.1 Thuja plicata | reverse complement strand
AGCTACAGGCGGGGTTGGTGTTTTGTTCATATCTTCTTCACTATTTGTTTGATGCCTATACCACTTTGAGGGAATGATTTTATGAAGGTATTGGATTGTTTGAAAGACAAAATACTGTAGCAGCACTGTTCACGCGACACTATTCACGCGGGTACTATTCATGCAGCACTATTCACGCGGGTTACTATTCACGTGGCACTATTCATATCACTGTAGCAGCAGGTCTATATAACAATTGCTGGAGCATTTTGTCAATGATATTGGAGCAATTAGTGAGTTGATAATCTGCCATTCACTTGATTTTATTAAATTCTGAAAATAACATCTTATCAACAGTAATACAATTTTTCAATCTGCATATCATTGTACTTTCTTTTGTTCATGTTGAGTGATTTTCAATTCCATGCGAACAAACAATATAAACGTCTCATTTCCGAAGTCATAAGGGTTAAATTAGTAAATGGAGGAATAAGGAGTTGGATGCAAATTGTTTGACAAAATTCCTATCAGCAGTTGTTTAGTTTTTGGGCATTCAGGGGTCCTCATTACATTAAGATTTATTTTGATCACTTATTAATTTATTATTCATGGGCAATAAAGGGGGCATGTAATGTCAACATTTTGGCGACCTCTGTGGGATGTTTGCTTGCTAAACATAGAATCTAGGAGCCTTACTGATCCATTGGGCACAAAGTCATAAGGGTAATTGCAACATTTGACCTCCCTCAAAATATACATGACACAACAAAGTGAGAAAGCTTGCATTTGGAGGAAAACACAAGGAATCGAGATCATGCATTCCCTTAAGGGAAAAAGATTAAGAGGAAGTTTTTTTAGTGCCTTGTGAGAGTTTCCTATTCGGTGCACTTCAAGCTGGTTATAGTTTATTTTGTTCAAACCACTTTATGATACCATGCTTAGTTTAGGGGGACCAAGAAATATCTTCCACTTGGAAAAGAACGAAAAGAACACAGTAAGACAGAGAGTTTAGTAGGGAGAGAGTCTTAGGAGCTGTATTCATTAATATACTCTGTTCTTGAGAAACAAGAGCCTAAACTTTTAAAAGCTGGAATTTGTGACAAAAGGAAGCCACTGTTTGTCAAGGAGCTGGAAATCTTCCCTATTGTTACCAAGAACTGTGATAGGCCTCTTCCCTTGAAATTGCTAATATTTCAGGCATGTGCTTTGTTGCCTTATGCTTTATGTCTCAAGTTCTTTTTAGTGTTGTTACTTTGCGAGAAAGATTTCTTATTTTCCAGTCACCTGAGAAAGACAGAATTATGCAACTTGAATGCAACAAAGATACCTGAAATGCATAGTGACTAAAAGATAGGAAGATGTAACCTAGTTTTTAAAGAGTGTTTCATTTTCAATTAAGAAAATAATAGTGCTGATTCACGAAAAGAAAATGGAAAAGAATAAAGACTATTCTTATTCGTTGTACCTAAAGAAAAGTAGTCACCTCTTAAGTGAAAGATAAATCTTGAAGAGAAACTGGATTGTTATGTTTTCAGTCTATCTTGCTATAATCGACAAGGGTGTTGAATGTTACATCAAGTTAAAAACCCTAAGAAACACAGAAATTTATTTATGGCTTGCATGAGAACATACCAGTACCAGGGTTTGCTGCTATTAAACAATATGAAAGAAATCAACGGAATTTGAAATGAAAACCTTGTGGACAGCGTGAAGCTAATCCTTAGTACATCATGTGCTTTTGATAGGAATCTAGAAGTAAATAATCTTTGCAGAGCCATATGTTAAAAAAAGAACTCACTAAATAGGTGGAAACTGCCAAGAAGACATGTCTTGAGTCAAGTTTTCAAAGGAGTATTTCATTTTTTTTCTTATTTAAATTAGACTCACCCTAAGGAAACGTTCCCAAGTCATTCTCATCCTCAAGACGTCCCAAATATGGGTACGTAGGCTAAAAACCCCAAGGACACTTCCCCATGTAATAGAGGGTTGAACACATGAGGTGGCAAACCAATCTTTTTTGAAATACTATACACAAAAAGAAAAGAAAAACATTAAAATAGATTGATCATTCAGAGCACCTTGACTGCAAATCATTTCCACCAACAACCTTCCCTACTTTTAGAAGTGTCACCTGCAAATTCAGGCAGCTCTCTCACACTTCCATGTTTTCTAGGTATGAAATTTTTCTTTTGTGTTTTTGCTGCCTTGAAAATAGTCACAAGCTCTATAATTTTGTAAAATCATTCTAGGGATAGGGCATTTTTGGATTGTGTTTAAACATAAGAGTTGTATAATCTACTTGCTAGGATAGGAACTCCATCTTCAACTATCATTGTGCCCTAGTCCACAAGAACCCCTAGGAATTCGAACCCCGAATTGTTATAACCCTTTAAGATTAGATTCAAAGCATTGAAATGGTACCAAAGAAGGTTGCTAGTGGTGACACAATTAAAATACTCTCATGGGCATCGAAAAGGTACAAGAAGACAAATACTAAAGAGCCCATTCCAACATAGCACTCCATTAATGAAAGAATGGTATAAGGGATGCCCAAACTGCCATTACTAAGAGGGATTTGCTTAAAAATATGTATAACAAGAGAAACAAGAATGTATTCGAGTTGGATCTTACAAAAGTAGTAGTACCAAATTGCAGAACTAACAGCATGGCTATAATATTGCCTCTATTCCTTGGCTTCCTTTTTCTAACAAAGAAAAAAAGGCAGTTTTGTTGCATGATAGTTTAGAGAAGGGAATTCCAGTCAAATGATAGGTGAATTTCCTGGAGAGATGAGGATCGGCATAATTAGGGATTACCATTTATCAATTGTGTCGGTTATCTTAGAAATTTTTGTGGCAGTGTAAGTGTAATACTTACTAAGTGATGGCATTCTTGTGAAGAGAATAGCTTACATAATTGGGCTTCTTGAAATTATATTCAGTTAGCAATATGGTATTTGTAATGCTACTAAATGAATTTTGATATATTCTTAAACAAAAAGTTCAGTTGTTATCCTTACTGTCCTAAACAGTTTTCTGTTGAGTCAATTTGTAATACCCGTAAGAAGAATTAAATATATACTCAGTGTCACTAATCATAATTTCAAAGGAAGGCAAGCCAAGAATGGTAAAATCTACGAGTTAACTAAATCCGAACTAACAAACAAAAATTGGGGCTTTATACACTTTACACAAATTCAATCAAAGCATTGTTGAAATATATAGGTTTTTTTAATTATAGGCATTCCTTGCAAATTGAAACAAGTTGTTCTTAAAGGGAACTTATATTTATGACTACTTCTAATTTATTATTTTATTAATACTTTAACAAAATTTGATTTCCCCTATACAAAAATCAATATAATAATACGAAAATCCTCAACGTGTTTACATATTGCAATATAAAACATAGGAATTTATCATTAATATGTATTGCAATATAAAACATAGGAATTTATCATTATATTAATATATTCACTTGTCCAAACTTCAAAGAACCTAATGATCAGCTGATTAAAACTAGGACACATTACCATGTATGAGAATCAGAACTAAATATGGGACTTATCATAAATAATTCAAGCTAACATTCAAATTTCAGCAACTATATACTATGTAGATTAGTAGCATACACAGAAGCAAAGCGGTTCACTTGTACCAAGGCAGAAAGGATTGAGAATAGTTTGAAAGACAAAATAATATTCGACAGCGAAAAAGAACAAATGAAGCTGAAATCATAATCAAACATAGATTTAATTCCATACCTTAATTTCTTGGACCCCACTTCCAATCTTAGCTGTACTTTTTGGATGGTATTGTAAAACTTTTAGAACAAAGGATCTATCTTCATCATCCAGAGTTTCACCCACTCTATAACTATAAAATGAAGACAAAAGGATTACATCAGAAAAATCCTAGAACTCCCACGAGCACACCAAAACATTTCTATAATAGGAATCTGAAAAAACATGAACCTATATGCTTCTTTGATAGGAAAAGAATGTTGTAAGACACTCAATTGATTGAGGAAAAGCTCTGCAAAGTGATTTGATCAATGTTGACCTTCATAATATAAGCTAATATAAAAGATTCAAAACAACAAAATACAGTAGAAGAAATAAATATTAAGGTTAGAGATGGTATTGTTTACTTCGAACAACACTTTTGTAAGAAATCCATCAACCCTTATTTAAGAAAATTATTGTAGAACATGTACCATAAAATTTCATAACCCCAATTTCAATTCAACAAAAGAAAGTCATTCAAATGTATAATGAATCCTAGTAATATGGAAGCAGCATTCGTTTCTTTACTAACTAGCTTTATTTTGCAATTATGAATAAATGAGCAATATTCAAAATCTGCGCACATAATAATGAAGAGGAAAAATTGCACCTGCAGGTTTTCAAAAAAGTCTCTATTGAGTTTGCTATCTTGAGTTCAAACTCATACAGAGATTTAGCAGACCCTTCTAAAAATATCCTCGGAACTTAGCATCATCATCACCCACAATGTTTTTATACATCTCAAACTTGTTGTGCAAAAGAGGCAATTACCAAGCAGTATGGATAGTCTTTTGTAGCACCATTCATCTTTAGCAATCAAGTTATCAAGTGATTCACATCAGCTAAGCATTTTGCTTACAAGTGAAATCGATAATGTTCACTTCCAAGCCTAATAAATTAACAGGAGCCTGTGAATGAGACTAAATCGAGAACAACAAAATTTTATTCCAAGCTTAGTAAACCTCAAATTCCTAATCGTGCCATTTTAAAATAGAAAAATAAACTAATTTAATTTTGTTATTTCATATCAAATATAGTATAGCTAATAAAATTAGAGATTATGATATATAGTATGTGGTTCAATATCTTGAACTCGGAAAACTTGGTAGAACTAGAATTTAACACAATCTTGGGACTCCAAATGAACTCAAAAAAATTTCTAAACATAAAAGAAAATTTTTGTTTGTAAAATAATCTTCAAAAACTTGCATAAATTAACTTAAAGAATTCAAAAGTAGTTTGCCTTCATTTATAGATCAGAAAACAAGTTCAATACACATAACAGTGTCATATATCATAATTAAAATTACAAATCCATATTCATTATCTAGAAAAAAATTCTTTCACTAAAGCTTCTAGGTAGCTGTAAGGGTGCCCTCAAACTAGGTGGTAGGAATAAATGCACAAAGATTGGGAGCCAAAAAGTGGCCAAAAATGTTTTTAAGGCGAAATATGGCACATCGCACGTGTGCTATAATGACTTAGGATATCCACACTGTAGCATGTTCATGTTATAACTATCAAAAATCGTAAATACAAAGAAAACATACCCACCTTGACATTTTTTCCAAATTATTATACATGCACATTTGTAACTCTAAATAAATTTGCATAAGCACAGAACTAAAGCTGTACATAATCAATTAAATCAGACATAGATGTAATGTCCACATTTTTAGACCATTCCCATTAGAGGAGTACGATACAATTGTGGACAAGGAGTGGCAGTCTTTGGACACTCTTAGCAGTTAATAGTTAGTGAAATTAGTTAGAAGTAATTATACTTCGAAAATAAGAAATGGGGAAACCCTGAAGTCTTATAAATAAGATGGTTTCCTAAGAAAAATAGCAGATTGATCCCAAACAATGATCGTCATCATACTAAGTGTGAAGAGTATCTCCGTCAATAAGGCAAGCAATCCTATACAATGAACGTGATGATCACCCTTCCACCTTGGTTCTACTTGAGATACAACCTGAAAATTGAAAGAGATGAATCATAAAGTGACCAAGAACATTCAATTAAGTCAGATATCTATAGAGGGTAATTCATAATAATGAAGTCTTTGTGGATGTCAAGCTTGAATAAATTGGTAAAGGCAAATGTCAAGCTTGTAATCATCACTGATTACAAAGCAAATCAGTGATGAGCATCATCTTATTAACAGACAGCATACACAAAATCAGGAGTTCTTGCAGGTGGTGATAACAGCCAGCAACTGTATGAGAGCAGTAACGTCAATATGAAGGGAGACTATGACATTCAAACAAGCCTTAGGAACTTATAATATTGGTTTAGCATCAGAAGATGGTCGAAGTACACCAAATGACTTATTACTGACAAATCAGACAAGCATCCATATCTTAAGATCGTATATAATTGCTATATAATCAGATATATCAGATAAGCATTCATATATAGATTCAATGTCTTATTAGACCAATCTAAGCACTATTGCATACTATAACAGTCATCATCAAAAACAGAAAATTGTCATCATCACTGTAAGCGAATGAGAGAACATATCACCTACTAATATCGATATATTAGAAGGGCTATAAGCAGTGAGAGACAACTTGCAGCAAATTCCATATTGGCATATCAAAGATAGCGGAGTAGCTCCACCTTTGCAGATCAGAGATCATCCTTGCAGAATTGCCATCGAACATATTAGAGACAGCGGTGATAATCTTCATATTGATTGATTGCACTAAGTTCATATATATATATATATATATATATATATATATATATCATTTGCTTATATCTAGAAATTGACCCGACATAGCAGTCAGATTGATATTAATATAAGTGTTATCAAGTGTATATCAAATCCTTTGTTCTTATATTGCGAAGTGTTAATTATCATTATTTTTTAATATATTTAGAATTCGAGGAAAGAAGCCTCTTGCAATTGAAGTGAGAAGATAATTGTCCCTATTTCCTTACTTCATCAAAAAGGGGATATTACAATAGACAAAGTAAGATTCGTGTTAATGAACTAGGAACCAGTTTAAATAGACTAATTACAGATCAAATATATGAAGGGAAGTTACTGTGTTAAATTTATATATATGTCAATATACTCTACTTGATTGCAAACTTGTGTTCATTAAATATTTCTATAAATTACTTGTTATTTATATTTGCTTACTTTTCACATTCTTGTAAATACATCTTTCAGTACTGAATAAGTCAAAAAAAGAATCATCTTATTTTACACATTACTGCATCTGAGTTTACCTAAAAGCAAAATAAAATTCACCTACCAAAGACACTATAAGCATAAAAACATTGTTGATATTCTTGAAAAGATGTAATTGTTTGTTTCTCAAAAAAGAATTACAGAACATAGAGTAGGTTGAGACCTCTTGTGAAGTGTCCTTCGCAAATGATCAAACAACAGTGATATGTACTTCCATTGATTTGATTTTTCACGAAACTTTCGTCTGCTTGGTGCTCTTGAAGGTCCATTATCAAACACTTTTTCCTTGCATTGTTGGCTCTCTTGATTAACAGAATCATTCTGAATTCTCACACTATCTGGCTCAAAACCTGGTGGGAGACCTGGCTCCTCCATTTCTTCAATTTCATTTTTCAAATCGCAGGTGCTGCTGTTTGTTTCTTCACTATTTTTGACAGATCGTTGACCAGTTCTGTAATCCTTCTCAAAACTTGGTTGGAAACCATATTCTTCCTTTGGATCTTTTGGTATGTATAGGTGAGTGAATGTACCCAACAATCCATATATAGACTTGAGGCTTTCTGTCAGGTCCATGTGCTGAAATTTGTCCACTGAATCACCTTGAGATCCCAAAACTTGATCATTTCTAATGTCGTTCAGAAGTTCACAAATATCTGTACTCTTAATAGGTTCCAATTTCTGCAGACAACATAAAAGTTGAAAAAAGATTAAAATAGTTCAAAACAAAGATTTATGTAACACTGCACAAATGCCCATTGAGTCTTGACTACATGAAGTGAATTCTTTTACGGTTTTACCTTTCCAGTTCAATCATTTTCTTCCAAACAGAACAAAACAGCTGAAAGGGACCAACCAGATTAATTAACAATAACATATTCCATGTTTAAAATAAATTACTAACTTCTCAAAAAAATTAATCATATATGATTTTGAGGAACTTCACATGATTAAAAAAAAACAATATTCTAGAAAATTGATTGTGTTATGCCAGAGCTAGTTGTAAACATTTGAAAGGTCATTAACACTAATCCTCATACCACCACTCCCATCTCGATGCCTGACAACATTCATTCATTAAATAATTAATTATTTTCATATTAAATACTACGCTTCATCAAAATAAATTTGAATAAATATTTTTATTATTCAATAATTTTAATTAACCTTAACAAATCATTTTCCACACAAATAGCCTAAATAAATTGAATAATTATTAATCCACAACATTCTAATATAAAAAAAGCATAACAAACCAAACCAATTTAGTTAATAAATCTTTAAAAAAAAAAATCAATTAACAAATCAAACTCGATCAGTTAACAATTTGAGCAAAATAAATAAATAAACCCATTAAATCAATAAATGAGCTAATTAACTTATAATAGTCACCATCTATCCTCATCCATATCCGCAAAATCCTATAGAGTGAGATTGTACCCAGAGAATCTATTCAAGAAGGACCATATCTAGAGTCTCGCTCCTCCTTCGAGAATAGAATTTGTGAATGGGATTGGAAATGGATCTTTAATAGTGTCATTGCATTAAGGTTTTGCAAGTCCACACAAATTTTTATTTTCTCAGGTTCCTTCTCTAATAAAATGACTATAGGTGATAACCAATCACTAGTTTCCACTTTGAATATGATTCCTACTTCTAGCACTTTATTTCTTCCCAAACTTTTGCTGCATAGTTCATATTCATCCTATAAGGTCATTTTCTTACTAGTTGTGGTGGATGCATTATTTTGGTGCTAATCTTTTAAGGTCCTTATAAGTCCATTCAAAGACATCCTTACATTCCATGAAAATTTTGAATGCTATGGTTTTTAACACTAGATTCCAATTTCCAACAACCATTATGGTTTATGAGTTTCCTTGTCCTAAATTTACTCTTGGTTGTAGGTTCTTCATAGCTTTTCTTTGTTTTTCTCAAATTCATATGCAAGTATGTCATCTAGCCTTGCATTCCTTGTACTTAGGTGGAATGTAAGTATTTGTTGGCCTCAAACAATCATCAAGCATCTTTCCCTTATCTTTCTCATCCTCTTCAATTTTCATGATTTGTATCATGTTACATTCAAACTGAAATTTCAAATAACTCAACCTTCTAACTACCAATAGAATATTCTACTAAGGGAACTTGTTTCAACTTCGAAGCAATAATGCAAATCTACAAATCCCTCTTCACTTAGCTCCATAGACCCATTTTCTTCTTCCACCCAAGTTTCTCCCGAATCCGAGCCTGAATCTAAGGAAGTTCCTTCCTCACTCCTAGCTTGATTTTCCAAATCTTGTGCATACTTTCTTCCCTTGTTTTCAATAGGCGTCAATTATTCTCCTAGATGTGGTTGTCTTTGGCTGCTATCAAACATCCCCAACCTAACTATGCATTATACATTTTTTATGTAAGGAAATAACAATGAAATTCAAGAGATATGGTTGGGTTCCTAAGAGTAACTTTTGGGCCATTAGGGCCCCTAACAAATTAATTCCTTGTTAATTAGCACCCACCAGACGGAAAGTTGGGGGCCAATGGTGGGCTTCTTTAGGTTCTCCCATTTATCTTTGGGAAGCACATTCATTCCCAATCCTTCATCAATGATTGTGTTCATTAGATTCTTCCCAAGGATTTCAATGTGTACTCTGGCGGGTCTCATTGTCATATTAGTAATCAACAACATGGGATCTATGGTTTCCACTATTGCGTCTTCACCTTTTTCTTGGCTCATTCCTCCTCTTTGATTACTCTCTATTGTAGCAATAATTGCAGATTTTATTTGAGGCATGCTTTGCAATAGATATGCCATCTTGATGCATATGGTAGTTTGCATTACCTTCCTTGCAATATTTTTATTTTACTGGAATCTCATACAATTATTTGCATTCTCATTAGAGAATCATTGTTCTTTTGTCAACTCGCTCCACTTCTACTTAGCATCATAACGTTTTTCCTTCTCCATACATGGCTCCAAATACAATTCCTTTTTTGTTTGTGCTCTTGTGGCTAACAAAACTTCATTGTTTTGCTCTTTATATCAATCATGTTGATGGTCACTTTTTTGGGGGTAGAGTCAATATCATCATGGTCTAGACCCTAGTCCACACCAGTTGCACAAGAGTCCCAATTTATTTTTATTTCTTTGGCAGTCTCCAGCGAAGTGCTCCAATCATTCATTCTCTACATTGTATAATAGGGCACCAATTTAAGTCTTATTGTTTCTAACTCTTTCCTTCACTACTATTGTCATTGAATCTGCTATTATTAGGTCTTTTATTTCAATATCCACCTAGGGAGGCATTATTATTTTCTATTGCTCTAGTAGTGTACTTGGTAGAGTGGACTGTACACCTCATATCAAGAGTACATGTGCACTGGTTTTCAAGTTATATGGGCATTCTTTAATTGAGTGTGTAATGTCTTCATCCTAATTTGCCTTAGAATTTTCCCTCAAATCACAATTGCAACAAATTAGGGTTAGGATTACATCTTACCAAGTAAATATTTCTTTGAATAATATGATCCTAGATTTGAATCCTACAATCATAACATAAGCAACATATACAAATATATATATTTAAACTTCCAATAACTAGGGTTAGACAAGAACACATCATATTCATATATTATAAAAAATATTATACAAGCACATTATGGTTTGGAGGAAGAAACATCATAGGTCCTGTAATGTCCCCATTTTGAGCGAGCATTGGAGTTAGTGGATTTAGCCTATCATTGGGTCCTTGTAGGCCAATATTGGTGATTAGAGGACCCTGTTGTGGGTTGTGGCCCCGTTTTGAAGGACTTACTATTTATAGTAAGTTAACGGTTGGTTCCACGGAGCTCAGATGATTTAGAGTAGTTATATGATGCTCTCAGATTTTATTTCCCGCTTCCGATTTGGACTCCAAGATTCTTGGAGGGAGCGTCTATTTTTAGTAAGTCACCCTGTTGGGTTCATTCATCATTAGGATCACTCCTATGTTGTCGGATTTTGATTCTGATGCTTCCTCAATCGTTTTGGCAAGACGGGTGAATTATGATTATTATTTAATTAAATCAGCTAAAGTTGCTACTTTTATTGGGATTGTATTTTGGGCATCTTAGTGTTATAGCTCGTTCGAACCGGGCTGAGAAGTTCTAAATCCTGAGCTCATAAAACAAGGACCCTATGTGCCAAAATATTGTTATTTTAATGAAAGGGTTGTTTTTCATCATAAAAGTGGAAAGAAATATAATAGTTTATTATATTTCAAGTGTGCACTTAAAGCAGTCTTTATGTAAGTGAAAAGTGTCTTGGAGAAAAATGGTTTCGATTTGTTATGAAGACATTATAAAGGCTTCTTGGATGAAATCGAATTCATTATGCTTCTTATTCTTTTAAAACTGATTTTTAAATTGCTCTGATTTTGGAGTTGAGGGTTTTGAATTTCAGCAGGAAGAATTGTAAATTCTTCATGTGTCTTACACTTTGAGTTGGATTTCATTACCAACGAATTGTGCAGAAGTTGCGGCCAGCTTTGGTAATTTTGAAAGTATCTTTGAAAGCCATTAATGGGGGAGTTGATAGCTGGTGTTTTTGGGCACCATTTAATGGCGCCCATTTGGGTGCTATTGTTGGAACGATTTAGGGTTAGTTTGCAAATCCCTTTGTCTTTCTAGTTGCGGCTCGCACTTATTTCAGGGTGGGGGTTATCTATAGCAGCCATCTTCCTTCTAGCAGTTGCGGCTAGCATTGAAACCGCTGGAAACAAATGGTAGCCGCCTTCTTTCATTACTTGCAGCCACTGTGGTAGCCGTTGGAAGTAGTCATATGTTATTCTTGTAATTTATTTGCTAAGTTTTTGTTATGCATAACATTTTATCAGCAACCGGGGTTTTCAATTTAAATAAAATAGAATGAATGGTTGTTTGTATTTCAATGTAATTGATTTGTTAAAGAATATTGGTGGTGTTAATGTTTTCAGATTATAGCAAGGAATATACAATCTATAAAGGTCTTTCAAATACTAAGACACAGGATATAATAAATATTCTCAAGTAAAGAAAGATAATACCCGGATTTGAAGGTCTGAATTTATCCTTTTGTTGGCTTCAAATTTGCACTTAGTATTCTTCAAATTAGTCCCTCAATGTTGTCCTCAATGACTGTTATGTATCAGCTCTTGAAGGTCTTCAATTTGCTCTTCTAGGGCTGCTCCAATTTGCCCTAGTTCGCCCTTCTTGATCTGCCTTAATTCGCCCTTTTAGGGTGCTCTCATTCTGCCCTAATTCAACCTTTAGGGCTGCTTAAATTGTCCTTGAATTCTGCCCTAGTTTTTCTGCTCTTAGCAGCCTCCAATCTGTTCTTTAATTCACTATCAAGGTCTGCTCCAGATTGGTAGAGTTCACACTTCAATATCTGCTTTAGTTAGCTCTATGGATCTGCTCTTCTTCTTCCAATTCGAACCTTGAATTTCGCTTCTAAGTGATCTGAAATAAATCCCTCAAGTAGAGGATGAAAATGATTAAGAATATGCTATTGTAATTCTGCTCAAGTACTTATCACATTATGTTTTTGGTGAGTTCCTTCAGCAGATCTACTCTCTTTATTTATACATAATGACAACTCTCCAACAGTCATAACTCTTTCCCTCAAGGACTGGCCGACTTGGTCCTTAATAATAACATATTCTTTTATATTATTTGCTCCATATTTAATTATTAAAATCAATCCTTAATAATAAATACAACCGTTTATATTTATTATCCAACCGATTTTATCATAATTAAACATATCAATAATATATCCAATATATTAATTATTATTATTGCCACTTTGTCCAATGCGTTGATCTTTGCGGTAAAGGCCAAAACATTAACACTCCCTCTTGGACTTGAGGAAAAGATCAACCTATAGATCTCCCATCTATAGTAGGAAAAAAACATAACCACAATGGATTCCTTATCCAATAGTGTCATATATATCACATCTATCGTCTTATCAAACATGATGAAAACATATGTGATGTCCCCAAATTAGCAAGTTCTGGGAGCCTGAATATGGTCAACTCATCAACGCAACCCTTGTGAGTTGACAGGATGTTTTGAGGGTCTCAGTGATAGGATTTGTCATTTGTCGCAAATGTGGACTTACTATTTATAGTAAGTGAGTTTGGGCCAGTTACTATTTCTGGCAATGCAGTTAAAGGCCATGTGATCAGTCACTTCAGCAGAAGATGCAGGAATCATCATCAAAATCATATTTGTTAATTAATGGTGTTAATTAATAACGACAGGTTATTAATTAATAAAAGGTTATATTATTATAATAGTAATTCTTTATTATTATAATGATTTAGAAGTTGATATATTGATGAGTGGTTAACTGATGATAGTTTTTGGAAACTATTGCAACCAAGGTATTATAAATACAAGCTCATTTGCGAAGCTAATCATCGAATATATTTTATTAAAACTTGGTCTGGAGAATTATCTCTCATTATTTGAGCCCTTACTGAAATATAAGGGTCAAATTAGTTGCTTGAAGACTGATTCTTCTTGGGCTAATCACCAATCGATTGTTGTTGTATAATCGATTGCATCCTTCCTACGTGCTGATGTATACGTGGAGGTTCTGAATTCTACATCAAATTCTATTGAACTGTGGCTCGCCAAAGGAGTCGATTTCAAGTTTTAAAAAGTGCAAGTGAGACAGCAAATTACATTGGCTGTGGGAGACGCTTGAAAGTCATTCAGGAGACAGAGTAACTACATCTATTACTCCCTACGTAGAGGAAAGCAACCTCCACAATCTAGACGCCACACTGCAGTCGCGGCCAGCTAGGTGAACAACCCACGCGGGTTGAAGGCCAAACAGAACTTGCGGCCTGTCTGGAGTTGCCGCACCAAACTGGATAACGGCAGGGAGTCGTGGCTTCATGCTCAGACGCCCAACACCACCACGCACGCTAGCACTCCTTGCAAGCAAAGCATTTTTTTATTGCTGGGAGGCCCTACTGTCACTCGCGGCCAGCAACATAGCAAGGCGGAATCAAATCAGGTTCCTTTTATTTTAGCAAATAAACAATACTACATGTTAGGCATTGTAATATTTTGAATTGAATTCAATCAGTTTTCTTACAGATTTTTCAGATATATATTTCGAAATTCTTAAATTTGTCAATATATGCATGGTGTTAATTACGAAAGTTCAAAGAAAAGTGATTGAAATATGAGCTTAGCAATTTAAACATTTCTATAGAAGGGAAAGAAACTCAATTACAGTTGATTTGCTATAGAGAGCCAGTCAGGCTCATTACAGTGGTATCAGAGCGGTTTCCTGCCAGCCTATAGGGAAATCGGGTTCATTATTTTTATTATTATTTGGAGTCATCTATGGCAGACGACAGGAGATTCATTCCTGGTAGACATTATTACAGGAGAGGCCAGTCGCCTCCACCAAACCTGGATGATCCAGATATCCAGTTTGGCATAGTGCTGGGTGGAGATAATAATGCAGGTGGCTCAGCAGGTCAGGCCAGGCCCACATTTGCTACTGAAGCAGATATAGACAGAGAGGCTAGGGAAACATTCAGGAACTTAGCCGCAGGCCAGCATCATGTAGCTGATGTATTACATGAGCTTTCTGACACATTGAGACGGATCGTTCTTCCTAGAGGCCAGAGTAGGGAGAGATCACGTGATGCTTCTGTCGCATCACATAGGTCACGGGTTGATGATAGGCACAGAGATTACGAGCCTAGGACTCCTAGACATGATAGAGCTAACAGGTCAAATGATAGGGGAGATCAGTTCAAGCCCCGAGGGCCCAGATTTATGAGGCCAGAAACTGATGCAGCCAGTATTGATGGCGAGAGTGTCCCTTTTGCTGACAACATAGTCACACACTATGCTGAATGGGAGTTTCCTGTTGGCTTACCGTGATGGAACTCCTTTTGCACTGCCATATAGTGCGCAACATTTGAAGCATTATTTTGAATAAGCTCCAGATAAGTACCCCTTGTACATAAGTGTCAAAGTCTTTTTAGATTTTTAGGTTTTTGAGTATTTTGTTTTTGGTCGCCCGACTCTATAGCCCAATGGAGTAGATGAAGGCACTTAGAGGTCTGGATTCTACATTCCTCATTGTTTCTAAGAACAAACGAGGTATGTTCCCCAGTTAGAGCCAGCTGTTGTCCTCAATTTTGAGATCACAAAATTGTGGCAACCCTACGGAATTTTCTTGTCAATTCATAATAGTATCCTCTATGATTTGAACGTTCTGGATAAAGTGTTAATAGAGATAATTCGTCATCCCTGAAAAGTTCTTTGTAACACATGTTTCATGCGTTCTTAAGTCTTTTTCTTTGTTTTTCTCTTTCTTATTTGCAATTTTTTATCTTGATTTTCCCTCGAATCGATAGCCCTTTGAAATACGCTCGTTTCGAGCTAACTTAGACATCAAACGTAGTATAACTCAAGTTATGATGTAAAAAGTGGGGTTTTTCAGGCTGACTGCATATTCTTTAAAAATCCTTAAAAGGTGAGGTTTTCAAAGTCAATTGCACGAGTTTGAATTATATCTGATATATTAAATGGATTTTAAAGTTCATTTTCAAATTTCAACTTATTCGGAGTTGATTTGACTATAGTTTTTAATTTTTTTATGAAATTAGCTTTAAAATAATCTAATTTCATGTTACTTTATTAAAACACTATATTTATATATTAAATTAATTCAAAATTAAAGACTTAAGTATAAAAGGTGTGGTTTTTATTCTTCATTGCATGTCATCAATGAGAAAAACACTTTTTAAAACTCACCTCTAAGTCTTTTTCATATTAAATACGTTGTTTTTAATAGTGACTGCATGTATATTCTATGTATTTTGAACATATGGAGTTGAACCTCTAAAAAGCGTATTTAATCCTTATGACTGTTGTTTTTGTATGCGATTGCATATTTAAAACTCTCCAGGTGGCTTTTTCTTTATAGAAGTCATGTTTTAAAAAGATATGTAAATGCACTCCAAGAGTGCGTATTCACTTTATTCACTATCTTTCCTTATGGTGTTAAATTTTAAGAGCATTGTATATTTTTAAAATATATGCAAATGTGTTTTAAAATAATGTTTTAATGAACTACCAAAGGTGTCGATTTTAAAGTGGGTTGCATATGTTGAAATGATGCGCAAAGACACTCTTTAAATAACGTTTTTAATAGTTTGTCCTAGACGTCGAATTTGGAAGGCTTTGCATATGTGCCCTTGCATCTACAAAGCATATTTTGGTTGCTCTTCTTCTTCTAGGCATCGATTTTTAGGAGCATTGCATATGCTGTTTAAACTACAAGCATATGTAATGTGATCAAAACAGTCCGCTTTTGACTATTTCTTCTTCAAGAACGCTTCATGGAAGGAGGGTTTGAGCATCTTCAATCTTTTTCTCAGCCTATGAACTGATTTTGGTAAGTT
>MU223281.1:1246109-1267814 GCA_018584345.1 Thuja plicata | reverse complement strand
AGAATTTCATCTTACTTGCATATGCAGTCGGGATTAAAAACCCCGTTCTATGGTGAAAAAAGAAACAAATCCAATGCAAGTTCATACATGTGCTATTTTCCAAAATATCCACTTGCATAAGTTGCTGTCCCTACCACTGCCATATGACGTAAAACTCGTAATGGTGGTCAACCCAAAACTTCATTATAAAACAAGTGATATCCATTCATTCATTTGTCTTCCTATCCTTCATAATTTTCATTTGTCCTTATATGTAATTACCCACAAGAAACTCGTTCTTGAGTTCTCTTTGAGCTGAAACCAATTCATTTTTTCGAAAAAAATTAGTCATCTCCATACACCATTCATCATTTTTAAAATTTTTATGATGGATCCTCTCAAGAAGATGTTCTTACTTTGTGGAGTTTTTATGTCACAGCTGCTCGGTCTCATAAAGTTGCTATGTCTGAAGGGATCACACTTGCTAAAGAAAAAGAAAAGAAGAAGATGAAATACCAGTATGATTCGTATCATAATTCTGTCCTGCCTTCACAGGTTGTTTCTTACTGTGAAGAAGTCAAAGACACTGATATTTCACATTTGAACGTTGAAGAATTTCTTCGAAGGGTTGATGCTGCGGTCACGGAAGATATGGTATCCATCAAGCAGAGCAGTATCCACCTGGTCTCCACTTTCCCATTGGCCGCCCTTGAGCCAGAGTTCATGCTTGCATGCGCGAAGAACTTCGATTCATCCTCTAGAACCATCAAAGATCAAGATGGTAAGACTATTATTAGTCTTGATCCAGAGACTGTTCACAGAATCTTCCAGGTGCGACTGAGTCCTGTCACTATTAATATCACCAAACAGAAAGCTCTTGACAGGTGGAACGAGGATACTCCGTCATGTACAAAATTTATTAATGAAAATTGGCTGCTAAATAAAAGGCCAAATATTGCAAGATGGCCAAAAGGAATCCGTCGCACCGAGTTCAAGGAGGAGATTAGTGACCTCATCACCTTATTCAGTTGCCTTGTAGGGTTAAAGACATCAAACATCTTTGAGCCCTGGATGTACAAATACATTTCTCTTACTGTCCGGTCTAAGAAAAAGATATTTTGGGGAGAAATGATCAGTGATATCTTGTGTGAGCATCTTTCTCAAGTTGTCAACACTTGTACTTTTTACATGAATTCATACCTTGTGTACATCGCTGCCTCTCTTGGTTCTTTCTCTAGATTGTCCACTAAAGGGGACAGATCATTGGTTCTTGTTTGAGAATATTTTCCTCAGGTTGTATTGAAGGTTAGTCGCTCTCATTACCGCAGGGTACAAGATGCTTTCTATGGGCATTTTATGTGCTTGTTTGATAAAAGCCTTCCTAACAAGCGTGTGTCAAATGAGGCGTGGGTTAAAGTGAACGAGTATGGTTGCCTTTTTCTTCAATTTCCTAATTACACTTACATGAGAGTGGGTTATTTCAAAGGTGAACCACATACACTCCCAAGGTACCTGACAGATAAGATCATTCTTATGGAGTTGGCTAGGCAGCTCATGGCTGTCCAAATGCATCAGAATACACTACACAGACCAGGTGTGGGGATTTCCTCACGAAACCCACTAAAGATCGGAGGATACTCCATAGATACATTTCCAAAAGCTAAAAACATGGAGTACGAGCTTCAAACGATCACCTTGAAGAAATTCATGGCTAGGAATCATTTCGATTGGTGAGGGCTCAATGACAAGATGAGGAGGCAGTTTGTACATGTGTATAGACTAGAGGACATATGGATTGATCTTCGTACTGAAGCAGATATACGGAGGATGGATTATTGTCGCCTATCTATCAAACAGATTATTGACTTCAACCTTGCAGATGTTCCTCTAGGGGTTGAAGATGATGGTGACATTCTTGATCCTGACTATACTCGCAATCATGTTGAGGATTTGTCTGTTCTGTCTCCATCTTGGTCAGGAAAAGAGAATGTTTCTATATGGGATCGTTTTCAGTCTGTTCTTGCAAATACTAACATTTGGCTGAAAAGAAGGGGATTGAAAAGTATCAAGATAAGATCGGGAAAAGACTTTGATCATGGTGGTCCAGTTGGTAAGAGATCAGAAATTAAAGGTAGGACTAAAGACGACGCATCTTCTTTAGCAGTTGATCCTATCATTCCCGTCATGCCTACTCTTCCTAAGCTTACCATCAAGGGAGGCAAGAACACTGGGAGAGTTCTTGAGGTCAAAAGCACAGAACCTGAAAGGGTTCAAGTAGTATCTAGTGATGATGAGATGCCCGATTCACCTAAGGTATCTTCACCCGATGTACCTCCTCCAGTGAACATTTCATTTACCACAGTGATTCCCGATTCGCACCAGCGTCAAACAAGTCCTCTGATTCACCTTTGGGTACAGCTGCAGATGAATTTACTACAGAGCAGGTTCCTCCTATGGATTCAGTCTTGGTGACACCTGCTTTGCCTATCTCATCAGCTAGCCCTATTGTTATTTCTGAGGATTCTTATCACAGCTTTGATTGTGTGTTTGATGCATACTCTATGACCATTCCTTCTATGACAGTACTTGATACTACTTATGTCCAATTGGAGCAGTTTATGTCTAAGGTCACTCATAGCAGCCCCACTCCTATGGCAATCTTAACAGAGGCTCCTCCTCTTGTGGGTACAGTTGCGCAAGCTGATCCAGTTACCACTCTAGCTATTACATCAGCAGCAACAACGTCTTCTTTTTTTTTGCCTTCTTGGCTCATTGTCATAACTCAAAAGAGGTAAAAAGAAGAGATTCCATTGGAGGGCTTTGATTTCAAACAAGTTTCCAAGCCAAAAGCTCCAAAGAACAAAAAGGCTAAAACGGTGTCAAGGATCGTGGTAGAAGACAAAGCCAAGTATGCTGAAATTGCTGAGCCTTTGTTTGATAGGTCTACAGAAGATGGGCAGCCCTCTGATTATAAAATCACAAGGGCGGAACTTGGTAAACAGACACGTTTGAGTTGTCAACAAGATGCTCAGGATGTTGTTGCTCAACTTACACAAAGGAATGACAAGCTATGGGGGAAGAAGAACAAGCTGAAAGAGGAAAATGCATGCCTTATTGAAGTTATAGACATGATGAACAATTCTCAGAATGCTGCTCCTATTTCAGTATCATGCCCTGAAGGTTACGAGAATTGTCGCAAAAAGGCAAAAGCAGTTGATGAGTGGTGTGCACAAATAGAAACGCAAGGCATGCAGGTGATTGAAGACTCATATAAGGTCTTGAGGCATATACGCATGACCATCAATGAAATAAGGGACCTTACTTCATCCTTCCATCAATAGCTGAAAGTTCTGAGTGAAGATCTAAATGCTTGGAGAACTATGTAGGAATTCAATCTCAAGAAGTTGTGCCAGCTTGTAATCATTTCTTTTGTTGATGCATATTTCGAGTCTCTTGATTTAATGATCAATAAGGAGAGTCTTGAGTAAATTGGTCACAGATTTACAATCAGTTTTGAACTCATGGAATGAACAAGAATGTCAGATGACAAAGGAGTTCAATAAATTGTCTTGTGAAGTTTCCACAGAAGATGGTGAGCTGATTGAAGAAAGAGTTGTGATGGCAAGGTTCTCAGAGACGATTCACCTTCACCTGGATGCAGATGATTTTAGTCCCACTATTTTTGATTGGTTCATGGAATATAGAATGTCCTTGAATCATCTTCAAAGTCAAGTAACCAGTTATACCAAGTCTCATGTCTTACGCAAGGTTACTACGATTGCTCAGCATACGGGTGCACCTGATCTAGCTATGATACATGAGTCTCTTCGCAAGTTTGAGGCTTATGTGAATACCCTTTAATGCTGTTTTCTAAGCGTCTAGACACTTTTTCTTTGTTTTATAGCATATGTTTGACAGATTACATGCAGTACATGTGATGATTGTAATTACAAGAAAACATATTCCTGTATACCAAAGTTATGTAATCATGTTGCAAGTGCTTTAAGCCTTGTAACATTGAATAAGTCAAAATAGTTAATAGATTATTGAATAAGTCAAAGTGGTTAAGGGTTTCCCCTTTTCTCTCCACTTTTCTCTCTTCTTTTTTCCTATATAAAAGAGAGAGCTCATTGTAAATAGGATCATCTTTTGTTTAAGCAAGAAAGGCTATACTTGAGAACTTGTGTGGTGAAAACTTTGTGTTTCATTGTACGAATTGTCAAAAGTGAATAAAAGTAGCAAGATTTTCCAAACTTTGTGTAGCGAATCTTGGGATTGAATGATGTGTTCTTATGTTGCATTGTTCAATCGTTCTTGAATTCATTTCATAAGCTAAACTTGTGTAAATCATTGGAGGTTTCAATTCACCTTTTGAGAGACATTGAGCTACAAGAGGAGAATTGCTATAATAGTAGTGGCTGTGAATACTGGAAATTGAAGACTTTGAGCTTCAATTTTGAGTATTTTTCTTTTAATTTCAGAATTATTAGTGAGACTTTGAGCCTCACTATTAGTTCTCGTTATCTCAAAATAGGATTAATTGCAAGAGACTTTGGGCCCTTGTTTTAATTCACTAAATATATTTATAGCTGCTGCCTTAGGAGTTGTTCTTACATCAATTGCTAAGTCACTGGTATTATCGTAACTGTAGGTGATCTTTGTAGAATTAATAAGTTGTCTTTATTTGTGAATCTTTTCTTGAAAAAAGAGGAAAGGATTACAAGTATCACCCTTATTCAATTTCAGTTGAAATCCTGCTGAAGCCACCTATGGTAAGAAGGGAGCCTCCCCTATTGCTGAGAGGAGAGATTTATCTCATTATACCGTTGTCTAAAGTTACAATTTTGTAAGGTGTAGTCTTAGAAGCTTACAAAATTTTTAGCTAACAGACAGATACAGGAAATCTAGAAAACATGGAAACCAGTTAGACAATTTATCTGAGTTAAGAAAGCAAACAAATGCCTTAGTTAGGGATATGGAGAAACGAAGGCAAACACTGGAAATATTAAATGCGCCACTTTTAATTCTGGCAACTATCGAAAGGGCAGCATATTATTTGGTTTCTTTGTTCAATAGGTCCTCTTCACAGAGAAAATATGAGGAGAGACGTGAGTATTATACAGGTGAGACATCCAGAAATCTCCATGATGAGTTTTCAACAGCTGCTGATTTTGGTGGAGATGTTACTGTACTGAGTGGACCAGCCACTAGTCCTGTTTGCACACCTGAGGGTGGAGATTCTTTACAAGGACATGTGGATGTGCCTGACTTGTTGGCAGATAGTGGAACTAAGTGTCAGCATCCTGAGCCTACCAGAGTATGTTAGCCGTAGTACCTAGTTTATGTTGTGTTAGTTATATTATGTGTAGCCGATGATACTTAGTTACTACCGAACGATAGTTGGGAATTGGTGGTGACGTTTGGTCACACCCCTTCGGTTTTTATATAAGTAATGTACTTTCTCTTCGGCATATAATATGATATAGTGACTATTGTAAATGTACTGAAGTTAAGAATGATTAATAAAGATTCTAGTATTCTCTGATCTATCTTATGTATTTGCATTTCCGTACAACGTCTATGCATCAGTAAACTAGGTTACCCTAGCGGGTAAACATTTGGCGTCGTTGCCTAGACGTACTCGGGAAGAAAAGAACTAGATGGCATACGGGCACTATGGGCCTACAAGTTAGTGAGATTAACCCGGAGGCCGACGACGCACGTACGGAGCTCTACGAAGGCAAAGACAATACAATGAGGAAATCACTCAATTGATAAGTGTTGGAATAGAACGACATGAATGAATAAAAAATAAAAATAAATTGATGTTGATTATTGCCCTGTGGAGAAGTGAGCAAAGAATTCTTGCCCAATCAATTGAATAAAAATAGAAAGAAGGAATTCGAGGAGGAACAAGCCGCTAGAAAAGCCGTACTCACACAACAGCAAGCCGAGCGAAGGGAGAGATACAGAAGATGCGCCGAAGGACTACCGAAGGGAGTAAGTGAAGGCGAGGGTCTGGAGGAACCTGACCGGGAGGCCGGGAGAAGTGACGAGGACTGCCTAGAGGAAACAAGGAGCTTGTTCGGTTCCTTAACCTTAACCCCACGGACGGAAGCAAGAGAAGCCCGAAGGAAGGAAGAAGAGGAAGCCGCACGGAGGGAGGCTCAGGATACCACTGTCGCCGCGAGTATCGAAGTGATAGAGGGGCGCGGGGATCACAGTAGCCAACCAGGCCTGGACAGTTCCGGTAGTTCAGAGACATCAAGTGGTATGGCACCAAACATTTCCCAGGTGCCGACACCGGCAGTACCATCCCAGCCTGTACCACAACCGGTGCTGCAAACACAGTCGACACCTAAAAAAGTAAACATGGCGACTAACAAAGAGAAGCTACCAAAATTCCATGGAGATGGGAAGGAAGATCCAGTACGGCATTGTCATACGTGCGAGACAATATGGTCGGCGAATGGAGTCGCTGACCAAGCAGAATGGGAGAAACAATTCCCGCCACACTCAGAGGAGTAGCCATCGACTGGTACTCTGATGTGGAGAAAACAAAGGTGACCACTTGGGCCGAACTCAAGAAAGAATTCTAGAAGGAGTTTCGACTCTTGAGGGATGACAATGAAATTGTTTTAGAGATATACGGTACCAAACAAGGCAAGAAGGAGACTGTGCGAGCCTACAGTCGCTGACTAAAGGAGTTAGTCGGAAAAATGGAGTCAGCCAGTGGATGGTCTGAAGAAAAGATGGTTTGTGGAGGACCTGAAATCAAACCTACGGAGGAAAATGAAGATAGTGCCCCCCACCTCATACGAAGATGCCTATAACCGGGCGATGGACTTGGAGAGCAAACAAAAGATCTCTAAGAAGAAAAGAAGCAAGTCCTCTTCCGACGACGATGACACTTCCGAAGAAGAAAGCAGCTGTGACGAGGGATCGAAGAAGGTCACGACACTCCAAAAAGATATGGAGAGAATGTTAAAAGAATTCAAGACAATGAAGGGGGGTACGAGCAGAGAAGACGAACTATGGTGCACAGACTGCAAGGAGAATGGCCACACCAAAGGCTCCTGTCCAAAAATATCATTCTGTGATATCTACCAAGTTATGGGTCACTCCGTTAAGGAGTGCCCGTATAACATGAAGTCACAAAGTGCACAAGTATTGTTCACAGAACAGGCCACAACGTCCGCACCAACAGGCACCTCCCAGCAAACAAAGACCACGGCGTCAGCCAGAGGTTACCGGGATAATAGGCGATGGGGAAACAATAACAACCGAAGCCGCATCCAGTATGACGCCAAAGGGAGACCTATCATCCAATGCAGGGCCTGTAGCCAATGGGGGCACTTTGCTCAGGACTTCAAAGTCGAGGGTGCTTCCCCACAACACTTGTGTAAATGGTGTGGTCCCGGCGACCACGACGATGCACACTGTCTGAAAGGAGTGAACCTCATAGACATTGATAATACCGTGCTCGTACTTACAAGGGGCCAAGCAAAGAAGGCCACATATCTAGATCCCCGTACGGAGACGGAGAGGGCACGCGAAGCAAAAGCAACAATTGAGAAGGAGATGGCCGCACAACGGAAGAGCACCCAAGAAGCTACCAGCACCTCACGCACGATGACGGAGGAAAACATCTTCAGGTAGGTATTACAGACGGAGGTGTCGGTAAAACTCCAGGAACTCTTGGAGAACATACCTCAACTAAGGACGGCTATCCTTAACACGGCACCATCACAACCTTGTCAGGTACCCGAAACTTCTCCAAGTCTTACCGGAGATCCTATGTTACTGGTCGTGAATAGTGGGCGTCACCCAGCGGTGATCGAGATGGGTATCATTGGCACCACTCTCACAGACACCATTGTAGATGGAGGGTCCGGAGTAAATGTACTTCTAGAGGAGACATGGAAAAAGTTGGGGAAACCCACGCTATGGCCTCCGACATTCAGCCTGTTGGGAGCAGACTAGTACGGCATCAAACCCATCGGAACCCTCATGGCTCAACGCGTGATGATAGGGACACAACCCTTCGTACTCGACTTTGTGGTGATCCCACTAAAGAAAAAGGGGTACAATGCTATTTTGGGATGAGGGTGGCTCACCTCGGCCAAGGTGAACCACAACTGGAAGCGGAACACACTTATCATGGAGACTGTCGGGAGGAAGTACGTGATTGACCTCCGCACGCAAATGGTGAGCGAGGAGTTAACATTTTCGGACTCAGAATCCGAAGGAGAGCAATTGGGAGAAGACGGAGGGCAAAGAAGAATGGAGCCCAATGACAATGGGGTTTTGGAGTTGGAAGAATGTTCTGGGGATGATGGAGATTCAATGAATGGCCTCTTTCATTGGCAAATGGAAGATTAAGAGTTCTTCACACCATCTTGTAACATGCTAAGCATTAGGGAGGAGGAAGCCACCCCCGCATACCAGGAGGTAAAATCAAAGGGGAAAAGCTTCGGTAACAATGCTTGTGTCGGCGACGGTTGGAACCCCGTGGCCTCAGCCTTCAACTTCTTTATTCTCCTTCTTATGTACGGGCTAGCAATCGTGGTCCCTATAGAATTTATGGTTCCCAGCCTTTGGATCGCCATCAAAAACAGACCCAAGGACAAAGTTCGGGAACTCGGCTACGACGGGGCCATCCAACTGTGGACTCTCGACGGATGGGAGATACATGAGGCCATTAGCAGATCCAAATCGAAACCTCACCCGGAGACGATGGGCAAAGCACCCGAATGGATGGAGAGAGCACCTGAATGGATGGACAGAGCACCCGAGGGGATGGAAGGGGACTTGAGAAGCCGAACGGGCGATCGGAGAGGCACCCAGAAGGTAATTAGATTAGGCAGATAAAAAAAAAATTTAAAATATATATATATATAAGATTTTAAAAAAAAATTTAAAAAAAAAAGAAAAAAAGAAAAAGAGAAAAAAAGTAAGTGACCGTACGATACCGTACGGCTCGATGTTGTACGGTCGTACGAAAAACAACTTGGAAGACTAAAGGCGTCGTACGGCAGAAGGTCGTACGGGCCCACACAACCTCACGAGTGGGAAAAGGCGAATCAAAAGCTATAAGATCGTACGGTTGTACGGCATGTTGTAGAAACCAGCAGGTGTAGTAAGCACCGTACGACAAGGAAAGGAAAAAAAAACCCAACGTGTCTTTGAGCCCATACCCCGTACGGACAAGCACTGCAAAAACAAACAACGTGACCGACTAGTATAGGAAGGCCGTACGTCGTATCGTGGTACGAACAAGAAGCAGAACAGGAGGAGCCAATTGTGAGTCATACAGTTGTACGGGAAGAACAAAGACTAGAACAGAGCAAAGTGTTTCAGTGAAGCCATACGATCCGTACGTCCGTACGGGCAGGGCGAGGAGCGGAGTAAACTCGAATTGTTAGAGGTCGTACAGCACCAGACAATACAGCACACAATGAAGCCCTACGAACGGAGGAGCCACGAGAATTCCTTCTTGTCGTACGGACCGTAGAGCCGTGCGCATTGGAAAAGAAAACGCATGCAGTTTATGGAAACTGTACAACCGTACGAACAAGAGTTGCAATAAAAACCACGGGGATTTAACCGAGACCCCATTGTGTTGTCTGTACGGTCACACATGGAGTCATTCATGTGCGGCGAATTGGAGTATTGAGTGGTAACATAGAGAACCGTACGACCAGATGACAGAAAGAAGGCACCAGGGGTAATAAAACTATTTTTAAAAAAAACAAAAAAAACGACAACAGCAGAGGCAGGGAAGAAAATCAAGTTATTGGTCATCTGCATAGGCACCATAACACAGTTGACAGAGCAGAGAGGGCATCAAACGACAATCACGAAAACAATGTGCGCCATGGACTTTTGTGTGGGTTTGAAGGTGCTAAATTGGTCTTGGCACACCACAACATAGAGTTTGTGGTACCCGCGCCATCAGGGTAAGCGTTGGGTTTGTTCTGCTCGGTGAGAAAGAAGTTTGAAGCTAAGCGTTGGAGGGGAAGCCATAAGCTGCCAACGGAGATGGATTTGAAGGTTTTGAACACAGCGTTGAGCAGATGAGATCTAGAGATGCTACAGGCATTGATTGTCCGCACGCCAATGGTGGCGAGAGAGGTAGCAGGGTACTACGCTTTGAGGAGTATGTCTTGGCTGGACATGAGGCTGCCATGGTGGAGGCACAGAGAGCTCGGGAGGAGCTGACCACCAGGAAGGAGGCAGTAGAGCAAGACTTGGCTTAGCGTACTCAGTAGTTGGGTGTGGAGAAGGCCGCTATTGAGGACAGATTGGCTACGGAGGCAATATCATTTGCAACACTTGGTAGAGGCTGAGACTGAGCAACACGTTTTGATTCTTGTATGTAGTGGTTCCTCATTCCTATTTTGTTTCGGTCCCGGACATTTTGTTGTCGTCCGGAGACGACTTTTCTTTAGGGGGGATGATGTTAGCCGTAGTACTTTATGCTGTGTTAGTTATATTATGTGTAGCCAATGGTACTTAGTTACTACCGAACGACAGTTGGGAATCGGTGGTGACGTTTGGTCACACCCCTTCGGGTTTTATATAAGCAATGTACTTTCTCTTCGGAGATATAATATGATATAGTGACTATTGTAAATGTACTGAAGTTAAGAATGATTAATAAAGATTCTGGTATTCTCTGATCTATCTTATGTATTTGCATTTTCGTACAACGTCTATGCATCAGTAAACTAGGTTACCCCAGCGGGTAAACAGAGTTAGGGACATGGATCAGGCTGGTGACATGTCTACTGCCAATGATGGCCGCCTTGCATCAGTTGGTAGCAGTATTAGCGATACAGGGTTTGGTTTTCTAGACACCAGTTCTTTATGTGAGCCTGTCATTGATGTCGTGGATAGGGGGAGAGTAGAGGATGTTGTTTGGATTTTGATACCATAGATGATGGTGTTATCTTTGAGGACTGCGAGGAGTATTTGAGCTTTGACAGCTCTGATGTTTATGCCAGTTGCTGCAGTGTGGAGTCAGTACAGGAGACTGTAGTCTTTTCTTGTACTGAGGACGTGAGCATGGATCTATCAAGTAATGACACTCAGGATTGGAGTGTTATAGATGAGTCATGTGACATAGGTTCATGCCACCGTATAGATGATTCACATGATGACATGGAGTCCATGTATGCAGCCGGATATAGCAGAGGAGTTTCAGATAGACGATGTTGATATTAGCATTGTGGATACCTCGGATGTTGAGTGTGAGGATGATGTGGGCTACAGTGTGTTTGGTTTTTTATATGCGACATTGGGTATTGACTCAATGTTTGCATCCAGTGGTGGTGGGTTCCAGGATCCTTTTCTACAAGGACTCATGGGTGAGGATGGAGAAGCATATGAGTGGCAGGAGTTTGTTTCGGTCAAAGCTTCCATTCCTTCAAATGAGGTTACTTCTTCAGTGACTCATGAGGATGACTCTACTTGTAGCGAGTCATGTTTGATTTATTAGACCCTGGGGGAGGACTCTGAGTTGTTAGTGAGTGAGGATGGGTCCCAGGATCTGGATTGTCATGTGGTTACAGAGGACAAGGTAGCTGAGGATTGTGATGACTCAGATTCAGCAGCAACTTCCTCGGGGGTAGATGAGGATGAGTCTAATGTCAGTACTCAGTTTATAGATGTGTGTTCGAATGATAGTACACAAAGTTATGGTGAGCTTGAGGGGAGTTTGTTGGATACAACTTCCTTCCATAGTGTGGACAGTGCAATTAAGATGGTACCTAGGAGACCCGTTGTGTAGAGTCATCATGTGACTAGCCAGTTGAGAGTCGGTGAGAGAGACATTACTTCTACTCTTGAGCATTTCGATGCCGCTCGTCGGTTGTTCGTTGTTTATGGTTGGGGTGCTCCTATGGCAGATGAGCATGGTGGTGGTTACCTTTCCCTGACAGAGAATCATTCCTTGTGAGAGGTTGTCAGGATTTTGAGACAGGATTATTTACTGTTAGTAGCCGATCGAGATCACCTAGTTGAGTGGGGGGAGTACGGCATATGAGGCACTAATGGACAGAGAGGAGGTGAGTGAGCTTACTCACGAGCTCACATCGTCTTCTGAGGCTTTAGAGGGCACTCAGTTGGCTCTTCAGGAGTTGCAGTTGTAGTTGGGAGAGGTAACTGTGGAGTTGGAGCGGATCAGTCTTTATTGGCCATAGATCCAGTTCAGTTGCAGATAGTAGTGGTTGGTGGTGAGTCAGCTTCCACAGTTGGCAGTGATGAATGTATTGGGGACACAGTTACATCCATCCTTGAGACGGATGCAGTAGATGCAGAGGTGGTTATTGCATCAGTGGAGGACAGTAGAGAGAGTTTTGTGGTATCCGGTTCTCCAGTTGTTAGCACGATGACAGGTGATACAGAGTAGATTTTTGGGAGTCCTGTGGTAGCCAGTGTGGATTTGTCTGAGAGTTGTGTGCCAATTGCTGACACCACTCCATTTGATTCCCAGGACACGAACAGGGTATCATCTGGTTTGGAGGCTAGTTCTCATGATGATATGTTTCCTACTGTCGAAAGCAAATCTATTCCTCCTTTTCATACAACTGATAGTGATAGGCAGTTGGTAGTGTCGCAGGTTCAGAGGAATCAGCTATGGATTGCAGGGGAGCAAGTTGATGCTGCTTCTTATAATTTCTATTGCACAGTCGTTCATGGAGTACTTGCTTGAGAGTCTAGTTTTGCAGGAGGTACCTTTCGGAGCTTCTAAGGGTACACTCATTCCGGGTTCTCGCGGTATTCAGATGTTAGAGGGGAAGATTGTGGATAGCTCGACTACAATGCTTCGTCATCAAGATTTTGTGGTTGGGTTTGCAAAGACGCTTATCCAGGATCCTGCCCAACCAGTTGTTCAAAGTCCGAGATTGGAGCCATCTCTTGATTCGCGGTTTGATTTTGATGAGCCTCTGACAGGGATTGGAGCATTTTATCATGATTACATAGTGAGGAGCGCTCATATCTTCTCTTTTGACCCACCGGTTGAGGACTTGTTTGCGTGACAGTGTGGGTTGGCTCCAGGATTATACCATTCTTCGGGGAATGGGTTTTCTCCATCTGCAGTTGATGGGGTTGGATACTGCAAGTTAGCAGGAGGTGACTTGCAGGGTCAGTACATCCTGGATGGTTTTACAATGGATGGATATCTGGATTGCAGGAGTACACAGGGAAGATTGGCAGGGTGTGCAGGGAGCTCTGGTTTGTTAGATGGTTTTGGATATCCATTTTCCTTTGTTATGGATGGTTGTGAGTTTCATCTCTACTGGGATCCAGGCAGTGACTGGTTTGGCACTGTACATTGTATGGGTCACTATGGTTGGCATGGTGACAGTGTGTTTTGGTTGGCTCAGTGAATGGTGATTTCATCACAAGAGTTTGCAGCTGATCGGAGGGACATTACACCATTCTATCCTTGGGATCTGGGTGGACTTCTGTGTTTTGTTTTCTGAGATTGCTTGGGGACAAGCAATTCCGAGAAGGGAGGACTGTAATGTCCCCATTTTGAGCGAGCATTGGAGTTAGTGGATTCAGCCTATCATTGGGTCCTTGTAGGCTAATACTGGTGATTAGAGGACCCTGTTGTGGGTTGTGGCCCCGTTTTGAGGGACTTACTATTTATAGTATGTCAACAGTTGGTTCCGCAGAGCTCGGATGATTTAGAAGAGTTATATAGTGCTCTCAGATTTTATTTCCGACTTCCGGTTTGGACTCCAAGATTCTTGGAGGGAGCGTCTATTTTTAGTAAGTCACCCTGTCAAGTTCATTCATCATCTTTCGTCATTAGGATCACTCCGGTGCTGTCGAATTTTGATTATGATGCTTCCTCAATCGTTTCTGCAAGACGGGTGAATTATGATTATTATTTAATTAAATTAGCTAAGGTTGCTATTTTTATTGGGATTGTATTTTGGGCATCTTAGTGTTATAGCTCGTTGGAACCAGGTTGAGAAGTTTTAAATCCTGAGCTCATAAAATAGGGACCCTATGTGTTAGAATATTGTTATTTTAATGAAAGGGTTGTTTTTCATCATTAAAGTGGAAAGTTGTTTTTCATCATTAAAGTGGAAAGAAATATAATAGTTTATTATATTTCGAGTGTGCACATAAAGCAGTCTTTATGTAAGTGAAAAGTGTCTTGGAGAAGATAGGGTTCGATTTGTTCTGAAGACATTATAAAGGCTTCTTGGATGAAATCAGATTCATTATGCTTCTTATTCTTTCGAAACTGATTTTTAAATTGCTCTGAGTTTGGAGTTGAGGGTTTCGAATTTCAATAGGAAGAATTGTAAATTCTTCATGTGTCTTACACTTTGAGTTGGATTTCATTTCCAACGAATTGTGCAGAAGTTGCGGCCAGCTTTGGTAATTCTGAAAGTATCTTTGAATGTCATTAATGGGGGAGTTGATAGCTGGTGTTTTTGGACGCCATTTAATGGCGCATCTTTGGGTGTTATTGTTGGAACGATTTGGGGTTGGTTTGCAAATCCCTTCGTCTTTCTAGTTCCGGCTTGCACTTATTTCAGCGTGCGGATTATCTATAGCAGTCGTCTTCCTTCTAGCAGTTGCAGCCAGCATTGAAACCGCTGGAAACAAATGGTAGCCGCCTTCATTCATTACTTGCAGCCAGTGTGGTAGCTGTTGGAAGTAGTTAGGTTATTCTTGTAATTTATTTGCTAAGTTTTGGTTATGCATAATTTGTTATCAGCAACCGGGGTTGTGAATTTAAATCAAATAGAATGCATGGTTATTTGTATTTCAATGTAATTGATTTGTTAAAGAATATTGGTGGAATCATTGTTTTACCTGGCAAACTATGTTAAAAATTCATATCATTTTACAATTCCAAAACAAATAATACTTTCACAAGTATATTCAGGGATAGAACCAGGCAGACTCTTTACAAGTCCACACGAAGCCATTTCTACACTAAGCCCAAAAGTGGATGTTTGCCAAAGCCCTTGTTGCTTAGTGAGTTGCTTGTACCTACTTTCCCTATCGATATCTCATCCTACTAAAGACAAGTGACATCATTGCGGAATTGGGTAGGGGTTGTAAGGGGGTTTCTTGATTCTTCTATGTAAGTGCCCTCTTGATTCTTATATGGTCAACTCTACGATCTACATAACCCTCCTCTTATACCCCAGGCCCTTCCTACAAGATGGGTTTCAGATACTCAAGCATATCTTATATTCTATCATGCACATGCATTATCTATCATGCATAAGCAAGAAACACACACACAGACGTATATATGTATATATATATATATCACAATTGATTATGAGGACAAGAGGGCTGAGAAAGGTAGATCTGATATAATATCAGACCATTGTATTGTATTCTGCCTGATTTGAGATTAACTCTTTGATGCATTTTCTGTTAGACCTCTTTGAGTTGACCTTAGACTATTTGCTTTGTATTGGATGCTTCAATCTTGATTGACCTTCCTTGTTAGTAAAACATGTTAGCCGTATAGCGGATGTTAGTTGGGTATGCCGACGGTACCTAGTTACTTCCGTCAGTTGGGAATGGGTGGCGACGTTTGTTCGCACCGTTTCAGGTTTTATATATACATGGTATTTGCTAGTTGAAGGCATCATGGTCTAGTTGCTATTGTGAATGTACTTCAGTTATGAATGATCAATGAAAGATTGTTATTATATACTTGTGTTTCTGTAACGTCTATGCTTAAACTAGGTTACCCCAACGGGTAAACATTTGGCGCCGCTGCCTAGATGGACTTGGAACTAGATGGCGTACGGAGACAATGGGCTTATCTGTTGACGAAATAAACCCCGAGGCAGACGATGCACGTACAGAACTGTACGAAGGGGAAGATAACCAGACAAGGGAATTCAGAATTCTATTTCAGGCGGCGATAGAAACTTACGTCCGTCGGGAAGCGTACCAAGCGGAAGTCCCACAGAGTGCAGTGTGGTCTACCATCGAGGCTAATCCTGCAGCCAACCGTCTGTTAAATCATCCTCCACGGCTGTTAGCACAAGTCTCACTAGCACAACGTGCTCGGCTGGAGGAAAGTGCTCGGGAGGAATGACGACGAGCAATCCTACGAGCGTATGATGAACGGGAGAGTAAACAACTTGAAGAGGAACGCGATGGAAAACGCCGTCGGGATTAGGCGTGTTTAAAGGCAACCGAAGGAAGAAGGGACACAGTGGAAAAATAAGAATGACAAGGTCATTCATCTGAAATATTGTAACAGAAACATGAATGAATAATAAAAAAAAGTGTCCGTTTATTTTACAAACTTTGTGTTGATCATTGGAGTAAAGAAAGCATTTATGCCCAATCAATTAAATAAAAATAGGAATTTAAAAAGGGATCTCCAAGGAGAACAAGCTCTTCGAAAGACAGTCCTCGATAAACAACAAGCCGAGCGAAGGGAGAGGTTCAGGAGACGTGTCGAAAGACAGCCGGAGGAGGCAAGTGAAGGCGACGGTCGAGAGGAACCTAATCAGGACGGCAGCAGTGATGACGAGGAGCTGTTGGAAGAAACAAGCTTGTTTGAGACCCTAACATTAACCCCAAGGACAGAAACCAGAAGGAAAGCTGAAGAGGAAGCCGAACAGAGAGAGTACGGGTGTGAAGTTGCCGCCAAAAGTGTCGAAGTGACAGAAAGGCACAAGGATCACACCACTCCCAGTAGTTCGGAAACATAAGTGAACCCTAAACACACATCCGGAGGACCGGCACCGGCAGGACTATCCCAGCCTGTGGCACAGCCGGTACAACAAACACCTCCAACCCAACCAGCGACGCAGTAGTTGGTGGTACAGACCAACCGCCCACCACCGAAGGCGAATATGGCCGGTAACAAGGAGAAGTTACCAAAATTTCATGGTGATGGAAACGAAGATCCTGTTCAGCATTGCCGCACGTGCAGGACGATTTGGTTGGCAAATGGAGTCACCGACCAGGACGAGTGGATGAAACAATTTCCAGCAACCCTCCGAGGGGTAGCAATTGACTGGTACTCCGACCTAGATAAAACAGGAGTGACCACGTGGGATTCGCTACAAAAGGCATTCGAAAAAGAATTTAGGCTCCTCCGAGACGACAATGAAATAGTCTCGGAAATATACGGAACTAAGCAGGGAAAGAAGGAGACCGTACGGACTTATGGGCAACGGCTAAAAGAACTTGTCGGCAAAATGGAAAGTCAGCCAGCTGACGGCTTAAAGAAAAGATGGTTCGTAGAAGGACTACAATCGCACCTCCGGAGGAAGATGAAAATAGTTCCTCCCACCTCTTACGATGACGCATATAACCGGGCAATGGACCTGGAAAGCGAACAAAAGACGTCAAAGAAAAAGAAGAAAAACCAGTCTTCTTCCTCCGAGGAGGACGAGGACGACACTTCAGGAGAGGAGAGCGGCGGTGACAGAGAAGCGAAGAAGAAAGTCACTGCACTACAGAAGGACATGGAACGAATGCTCAAAGAATTCAAAAACATGAAGGGTAGCACCAGTAGAAACGATGAAGGAGAGTTGTGGTGCACGGACTGCAAGGAGGCCGGTCATTCGAAGGGGGCATGCCCCAAGAAAATGTTCTGCGATATTTGCCAAATGGCGGGCCATTCCATAAAGGAATGTCCGTTCAACATGAAGACACGAGGCAACCAACAAGTCTTGTTCACGCAGGAATCGTCAACCTCCACATCCATGGGAAACACACAAAACACGGCCTCATCGGGCGGCTACAGGAATAATAACCGTCATGGAGGAAGAGGAAACGGAAACAATAACACTAACGGTAGGAGTCGCATCCAGTACGATGCCACGGGTAGGCTAATGATCGAATGTCGGGCATGCAGCCAATGGGGACATTTTGCGAGGGAGTGACCGAAGGGGGAAAAGCCGCAATTCCTGTGCAAATGGTGCGGGCATGGAGACCACGACGAGACGAAATGCCGGAAACCTAGTGTAAACTTACTGAACATTGAAGGCAACGAAGAGGAGGTGTTGGTAGTTACCCGAGGGCAAGCAAAGAAGGGTACCTATCCACATCCCAAAACTGAGAAGAACAGAGTACGAGAGGCTAAAGAAGAAATTGACAGAATGATGGCTGAACGGAAAGAGATGCACAACGCCGCGGGAACCTCTCACGGCGGCCAGGCTGAACACAACATCCTAAGGCAATTAATGCAGACGAAAATCCCAGTCCAACTGGGAGACCTCCTTATAGCCATGCCACAGTTAAGAACAGCTCTCCTTACACAATACCGACTCCTAATGTACCGACGGCAACGGAAAAGCCAAAACCCTTTGGGAAGGGAAAATCTGTTGAGGACCCGATGTTGCTGGCACTCAACACGGGGAGGCACCCTGCTGTAATAGAGATGGGAATTTTCGGCAAAATACTGACAGACACAACCATCGACGGGGGATCGGGTGTCAATGTTCTACCCGAGGAAACATGGAAGAATCTTGGGCGACCAACACTGTGGCCACCAACCTTCCAACTGGTAGGAACGGACCAGCATGGGATCAAACCCATAGGGACATTAATGGCACAGAGGGTCATGATTGGCACCCAACCATTTGTAATGGACTTCATAGTCATCCCTACAAAGAAGAAGGGATACGACGCCCTCCTCGGGAGAGGATGGCTTGTGCAAGCAAAAGCCAAACACGACTGGAAACGGAATTCAATTTCCATGGAGAGAGATGGTCGGAAGTTTACAATTGATTTGAGGAATCAGTTGGTTAGTGAAGACCTAGCATCTTCGTCGGGATCTGACAACGAAGAAGACGCCGACGAAGGAAGACAATGTATGGAGACCAACAAAGAAGGGGTGCTTGAACTCGAAAAGTACTCAGAAGATGACCCAGATTCATTAAATGGGCTCTTCCATTTGCAGATTGAAGATTACGAAGTGTTTCCATGCAACATGTTGCAGGTAGAGGAAGACCCCAACCAGTTTCCCCTAGAATACAAAGAATACAAAGGAGAAGCCCAAATAAAGGAGAATCCTGCACATGAATTTGCCAAGGACGAACCAATCCAATACAAAGAAGCAAAGTTGAAGGAGATAAACTTGGGGGATGAGAAAGACCCAAAAATCATCCTAATGGGAGACGACTGTGTTGTCCTCAAATTTGAGATCACAAATTTGTGGCAACCCTACGGAATTTTCTTGCCATAACGTAGTGGTATCCTCTTTGTTTTGAATGTCCTGAATAGAGTGATAATAGAAATAATTCGTCACCCCTGAAGAATTCTTTATCACATACATTTCTTGCGTTCTTAAGCCTTTTTCTTTGTTTTTCTTCTTTTGTTGGCATTTAATCTCTGTTTTTCCCTTGAGTCAGTAGCCCTTCGAAATACGCTCGTTTCGAGCTAACTTAGGCATCAAGCGGAGTAGTACAACTCAAGTTATGATGTAAAAGGTGGGGTTTTTCAGGTTGACTGCATATTCTTTGAAAATCCTTTAAAGGTGGGTTTTTCGAAGTCAATTACGCGAGTTTGAATTATATTTTATATATTAAGTGGATTTTATAGTCCATTTTCAAATTTCAACTCATTCCGAGTTGATTCGACTATAGTTTTTAATATTTTAATGAAATTAGCTAAAATTAGTATGATTTTGTTTAATACTATAGTTATATATTAAATTAATCAAAATTCAAAACTTAATTATGAAGAAGTGTGGTTTTTCCTCCCCATTGCATGATATCCATATGCAAAAATATTAAAAACTTCACTCCTTTGTCTTTTCCTTTGTTAAATACATTGTTTTTGACCTTCAACTGCATATCAATTTTAAGTTATTATATGTGCAGATGGATCTTCTAAATAACGTATTTAATCCTTCTTAAAAGCTTTTATAAAGTGAGTTTTCACTTTAAGTCCCTCAAGACGTCGAATTTAAAGGGCATTACATATGTCTTTTATGTATAAACACTTTAAAAACAATGTTTTTAAAGTAAACTATGGTGTGGATTTCCTTTCCCATTGCATATGTATTAAGTGGAGCTATGTAAGTGAAGTCTTCAAACAGCGTTTCCATCTCCATGGCGTCGAATTCATGAGTCATTACATACACTTTTAAGTTGTGTAAGTGCTCTCAAAAACAACGTTTTTAAAAGACATCCTTTGGGCGTCGTTTTTATTTTCCTTTGCATATGGCATTTGGCTGTCCAACGTATATGTAAAACACTTTGCAAATAACATTTTTTTTAAGTATTTTAAAAGGGCGTCGTTTTTAAAGGGAACCATATATTATCAATGTGGTTAAAGACTTTGCTTTCCATAACATATGCGATAACTCATGCTATGTTGATAAAGCTTGCAAAACAGCGTTTTTAATCCTCTTACAAAGGCGTCGTTTTTTTTACCAACATTGCATATGTTTCATTACATTTGTGATGCGTTTTGACTTCTTCCTCCAAGGGCGTCAATTTGGAGGATCTTTGCATATGATTTTGAAGAAGAAAATATGTGAAGACAGCCTCAAACAGTCTGCCATTCCTCAGCAATAATCTTCTTGGGAAGAAGATTTGATCATTATTTATTATTCTCTCAGCTTGCAAGTTGATTTTATTGAGTTTCCTTGTTTTTCTATGGATTTATTTTGAAGTTTTGTTTGAGGTTTTTGCCCTAGACGCCGTTTTTCATCCTAATTGCATATACAAAGAAATAGTCAAAATGGTTGCTATTTCCTGGCATTTTATTTCTCTTTCTTTCCCACTTGGCTGTATATGCATGTTGACCACCCAAAATTAAAGGAAAAAGACTAGGAAGATGATCTATATATACTCTTCATATCCAATCTTTCTTAAATCCGAAAATCTATTGGATTTGTTTCAGATTTGGCTCAAGATTTTGAAAGATTTCTTCTTGAGGTTTGAGGTAATTTTTCCTAAGTTTTTCCTTTGTTTTCTCTTCCTAGTATATTTAATGTGCATGTAAAGCTTTCATTTCTGATTTACATGTAATTAAATCTATGTTTCTTCTACCTCTACCTTCTATTCTCAAGATGCATATGCAAGAACTTCATCTTACTTGCATATGCAGTCGGGATTAAAAACCCCGTCCTATGGTGAAAAAGATAAAACAAATCCAATGCAAGTATATACATGTGCTATTTTTCTAAAAGTCCACTTGCATAAGTTGCTATCCTTATCACTGCCATATGACGTAAAACTCATAATGGTGGTTAAACCAAGACGTCACTATTAAAAGTAATATCCATCCATTCATTTGCCTTCTTATCCTTCATCATTTTCATTTGTCCTTATGTGTGATTACCTACAAGAGACTCGTTCTTGAAGCTGAAAATAATCCTTTTCTCAAAGAAAACCAGTCATCTCCATACGCCCTTCTTGTTTCTAAAAATGGATCCATCTCAAGAAGATGTTCTTACCTTGTGGGGTTTTTATGTTACAGCTACTCGGTTTCATAGAGTTGTTATGTCTGAAGGGATCACGCTTCCTTCGGAAAAAGGAAAGAAAAAGATGAAATACCGCTATGATTCATATCATAATTCTACCCCGTCTTCACAGGTTGTTTCTTATTGTGAAGATGTTAAAGATGCCGATATCTCCCACATGAACTTTGAAGAATTTCTTCAAAGGGTTGATGCTGCAGTTACAGAAGATATGGTGTCTATCAAACAGAGTGGCATCCACTTGGTTACTACCTTTCCATTGGCTGCCCTTGAAC
>MU223281.1:1214968-1242460 GCA_018584345.1 Thuja plicata | reverse complement strand
ATGTCTCATTAGTTAATCCTTTTTCAAATTAATAGTTATCTTGCATATATCATTTGAGCATTTTAATCCAAGTTTTCTGAAGACTTTGTGCTTCAGGAAATCGGGGTTACTATAGAAACTAGTGGCTAAATACTCCAAGGACTGAAGACTTTGAGCTTCAGTATTGAACAATAGATTAGAGTACTTATTCGAGGTGAGGACAGGAGACTTTGAGCTCATTTTATCACTTCGCCTTTAGATAAATCAACTGCTGCCTCGTTTGATTGTTCTTAAGTCAATCATCGAGTCACCGGTATTACCGTTGCAAGGTGAACTGTATGTGTTACAGTTCAGTTCTTCTGGAAGCCACCTGCGGTAAGAGGGGAGCCTCCCCTATTGCTGAGAGGAGAGAGCAATCTCACATACTGCTGCCTAAAACACACATTTTGCAAGTTGTAGTCATAGTGACTTGCAAAATATTTAGCCAACAGACTGGAACCGAGTATTGAGGATAGCAATATTTAAAATCTTCACCAAATACAAAGATGTATTCGCCTGGACCTACAGAGACCTGAAGGGTGTCCCTCCGGAGCTGTGTGTACACAGGATCCCCTTGGTTCCAGGAGCCCAACCTATGCGGAAGAGACCGTACAGAATGAACAAGAATTATGCAGCAAGGGTGGAGACGGAAATTGAACGGATGTTGGAAGCCGACATTATCTTTCGGGTTGACACAAGTGAGTGGGTCTCCCCCATAGTAATCTCTTTAAAGAAGGTGGCTGATAAGATCCGCATATGTGTAGATTTTCGATGCCTCAATGCCGTAACAATTAAGGATCCCTTCCCTATTCCTTTCACTGATAGCATATTGGAGGAAGTAGCCCGTCACGAGATCTATTCCTTTATGGATGGGTTCTCGAGATATAACCAGATATCCATTACAAAGGAAGACAAATTGAAAAAAGCATATTGGAGGAAGTAGCAGGTCACGAGATCTATTCCTTTATGGATGGGTTCTCGAGATATAACCAAATATCCATTGCGGAGGAAGACAAATTGAAAACAACCTTTGTAGTGGAGGATGGCGTATACGCATACAATCGGATGCCCTTCGGCCTTTGCAACGCGCCGGCTACCTTTCAGCGGATTATCTTGCATATCTTTGACAAGATGTCGAAGGGAAACTTTAAAGCATTTCTGGATGATTGGTCCATATTTAGCGGGCAGGACAAGCACATTGCGGCTCTAGGGGAGTGTATGGAGCGATGTAGGCAAGCCTGTCTAGCACTTAACCCGAAGAAGTGTCGATTTATGGTACCCCAAGGGAAGTTGCTCGGACACATCGTATGCAAAGAAGGATTAAAAGCAGACCCAGAAAAGGTACGAGTAATCGTCGAAATGGAGGCCCCAACAGACGTGACCGGTGTCAAACCTTTTTTGGGCCACATCGGATACTACCGCCGATTCATCAGGAACTTTGCACAAATATCATATCCGATGGATAGGCTCACGAGGAAGGGAGAGCCGTACGTTTGGACGAAGGAGCAGGAGGAAGCTTTCCAAAATTTGAAAACAAGGTTGTTGGGCGCCCCAATTCTTGCATTCACCAATTGGGACAAAGAATTTCATGTACACATGGACGCATCAAATTATGCCATTGGAGCCACCTTGGCTCAGGAAGGCGGGCATGGACTAGATCATCCTATATACTTCGCAAGCAGATTGTTGTCCAATGCTGAGAAGAATTACAGCACCACAGAAAGGGAGGCCCTCGGGATGGTTTACTCTGTTCAGAAATTCAGGCACTATCTACTAGCCACACCATTCATCTTTTATGTGGATCACCAGGCTCTTATGTACCTGGACAACAAAAATATCATCCAAGGAAGAGTGAGCCAATGGCTCCTCTTACTACAGGAGTTCACCTTTAAGATTGTGGTACGGCCAGGACGTAGCCACATGATTGCCGACCAATTGTCACAAATCAAGTCTGGCGAGCCACCTTTGGGAGTAAACGACGATTTTCCAAACGCACATCTATTTCATATTGTCGTACTCCCTAAGTGGTATACAAGTGTAGGAGAATATTTGTCCACAGCTGGGTTCCCTTCAGACATGCTCCCGGGAGAACGAAGGAAGTTAGTCCTTAGAAGCAGGACTTTTCAATTAATCAATGGATTGCTCTATAAAATGGGGCTAGATCAAGTACTGAGACGATGCGTGATGGAGGAGGAAGTACCAAGTGTGCTAAGGGAAGCCCACGAAGGACCAGCCGGCGGGCACATGGGTCCTGATACAACAACAAGGAAGGTACTTTTAGCCGGCTTATGGTGGCCAACAGTATATAACGATGCTAGAGAATGGGTGGTGGGATGTGATACTTGTCAGCGTGCAGGAAAACCCCTCAAACGGGATTTTATGCCTCTCAATCCCTCTCATGCCTAGGAGCTATTCGAAAGGTGGGAGCTCGATTTCATTGGACCTCTAAAAACGAGTCGTGCCCGACGATGCCGATATATTGTGGTAGCCAATGAATACTTAACTAAATGGGTCGAAGCACGCGCCTTGGCAGATGACTCAGCATTAAGCATCGCCAAGTTCATCTATGAACAAATAATAACAAGGTATGGCATTCCAATTCAATTAACGAGCGACAGAGGTGGGCACTTTGTAAATCACAGTATTAAGCTTCTAACCGCCAAGTTCAAGATTTTCCATACACTGTCGAGTCCATATTATCCTCGGGCTAATGGCCAGGCGAAGGTAACGAATAAAATTTTGGTGGGAGTTATTTATAAGTCTTGTGGAGTCGAAGGTGAGGACTGGGAGGAAAGGTTACCATCAGCATTATGGGCTTACCGTACATCTTACAAGGTAACCACAGGGCAGACACCCTTCCAGCTTATGTACGGACAAGAAGTTGTGGTACCTGCAGAATTCATGGCTCCTAGCCTACGGATAGCCATTGAAAATAAACTAAGCGACATGGAGAGTCTGAGGGAGAGACTTTATGCCTTGAATAAGCTAGACGAGAAAAGAGTTATGGCACAGTGGGCAACAGACATAGCGCAGCAGCGAAGGAAACTCTGGCATGACAAACACCTTCGAAAGATGCAGTTTACACCCGGTCAGTTGGTGTTAAAGTTTAATGGGCAGAATGAAATTAAACTAGGCAAATTTAAGGTTAAATAGCTAGGGCCGTATAAAGTTCCGGAAGTCGCAGCGAATGGAGCAGTGAAACTATGGACACTTGATGGGAGAGAGATCCTGGATGCTGTCAATGGCTCGAAACTGAAAATCTACCACCAACGGCACGAAGGCCGGGGTCGTCAAACCGACCTCTTCGATTTAACATAAAAAACAAAAAAAAAAAATTTAAAAATTTAAAAAATTAAAAAAATTTAAAAAAAAAAAGCAAACAAACCGCACGGTGGAAGTCCACCGGACGGTGACTTCACCGCATGGCGTAAGTCCACCAGACGGTGGCTCCACCGAACAGTGGAAGTCAACCGTTGGCCACCTTGCGGGCACGGGGTTTTTTTAAAATACAAGCCGCCGGCGATGACATAAAAAGCGGAACAATAAACATTCAGCCACATAAAGCATACGCAGCCGTAGGAGAAGGGATAAGGCAGAAGAAAAATGGGCAGCAGAGGAGAAAAAGACCCACGCAGCAGAAGAGAAAGAAGCATCGCGCCAAACGGGAGGAGAAGAACCGCGTGGAAGGAGTAGGAAGCAAACAAAACAAGGGACAAGAGGAGAAAGCGACGCCAAGAGGCTGCTTCCAGCCATCCTCGTCCACGCAGCAAGGGACGATTTCAGCCTTGCGTGGGTTCATACTTGAACAGAAGGAAAGGAGGAGAATCGCGCGGAAAGAGAGGAGGGAATCGCGTAGGAAGGAGGAAGAACAGGTCTGGGGAGCAAGTGTGCCCGTACGGTGGTTACATTTATTTCAAAAAACAACAAACCCTAACCGTTTCTTGGCAATTCGTTATGGAATCCGTGGGGAAAAGGAGATGGAAGGCTCAGTTGGACGATAATTTGAACACGGAGAAGAAGGTAAGGGTTTTGCCCTTAGGAGTACAGGTGGCCGGATACATGGGGAAAGGAAAAGCTACGCAGAAGGAGCAAGTCACTTATGAATCTGTAGCGTTCGAGGGTCTCAATGGCTTGGAGTGCCGAAAATGGTGGCAGGAAACACCGGACACAGATGAAGGAAGTTATTGAAGCACGTGGGTGTACATTGGGCGATTCAGATGCCCTTGTTTCCTGTTAAAAATTTCGAGCCCACATTGCAGGGAATGGTGAATACCTATGACAGGCACACACAGAAAAGCACATTTGAATACAGGAAACACGTGGTTACAATTTCTTTTGGTCCAGCAGATTTCACCCGTGTGTTTGGCATTCTTGGATGGAATGGGCAGAAGATCGAGATTAAAAAGCATAAGATGATGAAGGAGCGGAAAGAATTCTGGATCCACCGCATTTCCCGAACCCTCACCCAAGCTAAGCTAGATTCTATAGTACGAGCGACCAAGAGCTGTGGCATCAAGAAAGAGTTCGTCGCCGAGGGTCCATGGCGCTGCATCTTGGATGTCATGAAGAGCAGACTCACCGGCGCTAGTAGAGCATCAGACATCACCCTCCCACAGATTGTCCACATCAATGGCGTGATGAACGGCATGGTCTACGATTGGGCAACCGTGTTATCGGATAGGATGTACGAGTTCATGACCTTGCAGCACCGTACATTCCACATGCCGCACCATGCCATTGGGTTGTTTCTGGAGGCTACACTGTCCATTCCGCTGGATAAAATGGAAATGGTGCCTCAAGGAAAGTTGGCACCCGGCGAGCCCCCTGTTTTTTACTGGAAATACTTGGACACCGGTGGGATGACAGCAAGCCAGAAGAGGCCACGAAGGGTCATAGAATCTGATCGTGAGGACAGCGGTAGAGCGACCACCACCGAGGGCAGTGACTCAGAGGCAAAGAGTGATTCGGTAGGAGAGGAGGTCGTAGTGAGGTTTGCGCCACCTCTCTTATCATCTTCCACAAAACTGGTTCCCTCAGTGGCACCCCTTAAAGAGGGAGTTGCCGAGTCCGAGGTTGCTGGAAGTACAACTAGAGACCCGCACATTGCACGAGGACAGATTGGGTTGGCGGCAGCTGGGGCTCACACCATCATCAATGTGGACAGCGATCTGCTCGAGGATCCACCACCATCAGCCGGTCCTTCGAAAAAGACTATGAGTTCCTGGCTAAAGAAGAAATTTGCCATAACAGTTACAGAACCCACAGGGGTGGCCATTCTATCTCCCCGCCGGGAGGTACTGCAGGAGGAAGTGCCTCAGGAGGTACAGGATTTGGGGGTTACAGTGGCCCAGGACTTACAGCCTACCAACCCACAAGGTGGGGACACCATTGGAGAAGTAGCGGATGTGCATGAGGAAGGCACTATAGGTGAGTTGGGCGAGGCAGAGCATGACACCATGGATGTTTTGATGACGGATAGGGCTGAGCAATTGGCCGATAGAGGAATAGAGCCAAAGGATGGAGATGTGGAGGCATTGCTAGCTGACCTAGTAGTCCGAGGGCTTCAGATGGTGGCCTTAGGAGAGGCTCAGGCCCTAAAGGCCGTGACTTCCGAGTTGCAACGTCTTTTGAGTTTTATGCAGCACGAGTGCCCACGTGTTTTTGGAGAGTGTTTTGGACAGGGGTCGTGGCCTAGTGGAGAGACGCAGGAGATGCGGGAGGCGTGGTCTCTTCCGGTACCAGTGACCGAGAGTGTCGTCCAGGGTATCACTCGCCAAATTGAGCAGGTGTTCCGCCAGGGTTACTATGTCTCGGCTAGAAGGGAAACTGCGTTGGTAGCTTCAGAGAGCGCTCGGGAGGAGCTGGCTGCCAGGTTGGCAGTCGTGGAGCGAGACTTAGCCCTACGGACACAAGGGATGGAAGCAGAGAAGGCATCCCGCCTCACCTTAGAGGGGAGACTGGTGAGGGCGACAGAAACGTTTGAGCAGCAGCTCGCTACAGCTACTTCTGAGAGACAGCTTGTGGAGACTCACTTGGTTGCGTCCCAACAGGTAGTTGAAGAGCAGCTGAAGGACCTTTAGGAGGCCGCAATGATGGTCAAATCCGCACTTGAACTTCACTCAGTTACAGAGCAGCAGTTGGCGGCACGAACAACACAGGTGTACGAGTTGCGTTCTCAGTTGGTACAATCGGCCTCTTCTGCTGCGGGGCACCCATCCTCTTCAGGGACGCTTCCTCAGCCCCCTACTTTTACTTCTTAGTTTTAGTGGGTAGTTCATCCTTCTATTTTGTTGTTCTGTCCCGGACATTTTGTTGTCGTCCGGAGACGACTTTTCTTTAGGGGGGGATGATGTTAGCCGTATAGCGGATGTTAGTTGGGTATGCCGACGGTACTTAGTTACTACCGTCAGTTAGTTACTTCCGTCGGTTGGGAACGGGTGGTGACGTTTGTTCGCACCATTTCAGGTTTTATATATACATGGTATTTGCTAGTTGAAGGCATCATGGTCTGGTTGCTATTGTGAATGTACTTCAGTTATGAATGATCAATGAAAGACTCTGTTATTATATACTTGTGTTTTTGTAACGTCTATGCTTAAACTAGGTTACCCCAGCAGGTAAACAAAACACTTGCTTGCTAATTGTCTTTCAATCTGTGGAATGTCTCTTCTGCTAATTGTCCTTAAGTCTTCTTCTATAGCGAGGGAATAAAGCCTTCGATGAATCATCTCTTCTTGAGGGACGATCCACTTGTTTCTTTTCTAATTTTCCCTAGAGTTCTTTGAGCCTTTGATTGTAAGCTCAAGCATTCTCATGCTTTCATTACTTTGTATTTTGAATTTATAAAGCTCTACTATGATTTCACTTTCATCTTGCAGTAATTTCAACTCTTTTTTGAAAAATTTCTTTAATCCTTGTTAAATAGTTGTCAATTCCATTGTCATCTTGTAGTAATTTGAACTCTTTTTCAAAAACATTCTTTAATCCTTCTTAAATGGTTTTGGAGACTAAATCGACATGTATGTATCAATCAATGGCAATGCCTCTTAACGTTGTTGGGAAGCATCATAACTAATAAGCTCTATCATCTTGGCCATTTTCAATCCAGATTGTTTCACAAGTTTTAAAGTGTCTCGCTGAGTCCTCTAACTTATTGCCTATGAATTGAGAGAATTTTTGCCTTTTGATACTAGGGCTTGAGAAGGGAGTCACGATCATATTTTGGTGCAATGTCAATGACAAGAAATGGTTCGTTCGAAGGTCTTGATTCAAACACTCTAGTGCTTCACTTGCAGTCACATTCATGTGGGAATACTCTACGTGTTTTGACTCAGCATCCCACACACTTCAGTTGCCTTCAATTTCTTCTTATATACATTTGGCTCAAGTTTTTTAGGTTCACATCCTTCAACCACTTCTTCTTTAATAAACAGCTATTCAATTCCTTCGATGTTTTACTCAGGTTTCAAATAATTGTTCATAAAGGTCCAGAATATCCCCTCGGAATTCATGGCATGGTTTAACATCTTGTGCAATCCTTAATTCAAAAGGTAGCGGATTTCCTAAATATATGCATCTTTTGGTAGAAAAGCCCAGCTCAACTCCCTATAAGTGGTAAAAGAGTGGGGCCACAAGTTAGAAACCCCTCGAGTAACTGTAATGTCCCCTTTCTGGGATGTTATGGTTTATGATTGGATTAGCCTATTACTAGCCCTTGTAGGCTAAGACTAGTGGTTAGAACGTCCCATTTGGCAGTGCAGGAGGCTTATTCCAATTCCGGAGGTCAAAAGTGTTCAAGATTGCTCTTTGTTTGGTTCAGTTTGGCACACTTACTATTTATAGTGTCTATTTCAGGAAAGTCGGGATTTCTATTACTAGTAGGGCTCCTGAATAGGCTTTGTTGCAGTGTTGAGCTTTGGCATCTATGGCTTGAGTGGATATTCAGGGACTTACAATTTATAGTAAGTCAGATTCGTAGAACTGCTATCTTTGGCAGTGCGCCTGGACATTTGGCAAATGTAGTGGATGTCTAGATTCCTAGTTGACTTCTTGAGGGAGATTCAATAGCTTGGCCTCATATAATTTAAATATTAATAAAGTTAAACTTTATTAATAATATGTTATAAAAGTTATTATAAAGTTATAAAGAAAATGGGGCCAAGTCTTCACTCTAGTGAATTAATTGATTAATTTAATTGGGTGTCTATTCCAAGGAGATTATAAATTAATATTATTAAGTCTATTCATTGCAATTTCATAAGTTATTAATATGACTTATTCGAGAAGCCTCATGAGTCGACTTGCCAAGGAATTATTTAAAGCCTCCTCAAGGAAATCGATTTCATTATTGCATACGAGTTTTTTTGACTTGTTTCTTGAAAGTTTGGGAATTGTGTATGAGACAAGGGTTTCTGCACATCATCAACATTGGAGGGCAACAATTCTTCAGTGTTATCAGCAATTTGAAATGGTGAAAGACCATTGAATTTTGCATACCAGGATGGCTTCATCCAGGAGCCATAATTGTGCTTCATCTGCATAGTTTAGGGTGTGGACTGAATTGTGTAAAGCATTAATTGTAGAGCTTGGTGAAAGCCAGTCAGTATAAAGGGAACACAGCTTTAGTAGCAGGTCTGAATTCATATTTAAGGCAGCTGCTCCTAGTTTCAGACCCACGTGAAGCCCTAGAGCAAGGCGCTTGGCCTCCAAGACAAATCAATCTACATTTTTGGTGCTTCCTTGCAGATAAGAATTGGCATATAGGGAATTATCAGCAATGTATGGATGTTTTGAAGTCATTTTGGCAAATCCATAAAGGCTGCATCTGGTTTCCAGTTTCCATAATTAGCTACAAATTCATTTTAACATCAATAATTGCAAATGTATGCTTTTTTATTATCTATTGAATAAATAAACGAATCTCTTCCAGGCATTTGCTAGTATTTTAGATTTCATTTCATGTATTATCTGCCATTTACAAATTCCGCCATATTTAGTCTCAAAAAAGATAAAAAAAATTCAGAACACTAGAAAAACAATAAAAAACTTAGACAATAATAGGATTGGTTAGAGGTTGTGCCAGCAGGGCTCATTACAGTGGTATCAGAGCGGTTCCCTGCCATCCTGTTGAGGTTTGAAAAAAAAATTATTGAGCTCACCCAGTTCATATTTGAGTGACCAACACTCTTGTTTTGTTTGGATATGGGAAAATGGCATAGCTCGGAAAAGATCGTTAAGGACCTTGCTCAAGCTCAGCAAAGGTTAGGTTATGATTTGCAGCGTAGGAAGATTATCTTTTGAGGAAATCCAGGCACTCATCCACACCTACAAGTAAAGATTCAACACAACAGTACAATAAGGAAAATGTCGTGGAATGATCTACAAATGTTGGCACGCAACTTGGAAGTGTCAAAGACGAGGAATGTGTAGAGAATACAAGCTCTAATAATTCTGATTTTACGAACAGCAGTCCATTACCTTCACAAAATCATATGGTGACAAATAAATCACATGTGAATGATCATGTTATGGAATCACCTAAGATTAGCACTAAAGTTTTGCATGTGGAACATGAAGAATGTATTGGGGATTCAAGCTACAAACAGTCTGATTTTGCATATGAGACCAAAGAAGATGTGAATAAGACACAAATTTTGTGCGATGGATGGTTGTAAAGGGAGAAAAGGGCAAAGGAGTTGGCTGCCCAAGCAAAACAGCGTTTGCAAGAGGTCAAAGAACATTGCAACCAGCTGGATCAAGCAAAAAAGAAACAAGGGGAGTCACACCTTAGATCTCTAATTCTTCCAAGGGAAGAACATATTAAAGTTGAGCATGTAAAGGAGGAGCTTCTTGAGCTAAGCTAGCATGAAGAATATGCGGTTATGGGTGAACAGGAGAGGAGGTACGATTCAAAAAAAATTATTGGTACACATAACTTGCATCTTTAGACCCATGAGTTACCTTTGGTTAAGAGGCCATTAAAAGTGCAAGTCTTAAACCACACACTTAGTGGATCAGCCACTAATGCCCTTGCTACACATGAGACTGGAGAAGAGTTAGATCATTTCCTCGTCATGCAAGAGAAGCAAGGGGATGATACTCTATCGTCCTATGTACCTGTTGGTATCCTTCACATCCCCTCAGGTCGGTCTTGCAGTTTTGAGGTTGCTGTTTGGTTTCACATCAGCAACCTAAGAGGGGCAATTAGATGTTATTCAGCACCTATGGGGGGCATTCAACACATCCAGGACAGTTCAGCAGAGGTTGGAGATAGTTGTGGTGTTGCAGATACCTTCAGTGATTTGTATCTCCACATAGCAAATGGATGTGAGTTTAGTTTGCTTTGGGACCCGTGTGATGACAGGGTAAGCGCTGCAGTTTGGGAGGGTCCCATTGGTTGGCTTCACCAATTTGGGCATGGTGAAGTTGAGATTAGGGTTGAGCAGAAAAAGTTGGGGGATGTTCTTCTTGGCAGGCTTCTATTCAGAGTTTGGGATCCTTCCAGTGGATTTCAGGCAGGGCTCGCAGGGGAGTTTTTGGGTGTATACATGGTGTCGAGACATACGGTTTTGCTTTTGACCCTCACGTGCATGACCTCTTTCAGATGCACAGTTCAGTGGCGCATGTGTTAGATAGCGTGTATGATAGTTCACCTTGCGTAGTTTTGGAAAGTAAACTTTGTTAACCTTCCGAGTTGCTTCCCTTTGAGTTGTTTCCTCCTACAACACCAATTGTTCGTATTGATTTGGTTCGGTAGGTACAGTCAGTTATTCTAGCGTTGGTGTTACAGGAGCTAGTTGGTATTACCAAGGACATTACACAATTCTACCCTTAGGATTTGGGTGGGCCAGTGCATTACTTTAATCCTGAGATTGCTTGGGGACAAGCAATTTTAGGGAGGACAGACTGTAATGTCCCTTTTTTCAGATGTTATGGTTTATGATTGGATTATCCTATTATTGGCCCTTGTAGGCCAATATTGATGGTTAGCGGGTCCATGTTCCTAGTGCAGGAGGCGTATTCCCATTTCGAAGGTCAGAAGTGTTCAGGATTGCTCTTCGTTTGGTTCAATTTAGCACACTTACTATTTAATGTAAGTGTTTATTTTAGGAAAGTCGGGATTTCTATTTATAGTAAGGCACTTGAATAGGCTTTATTGTAGTGTTGAGCTTTGGCATCTATGGCTTGAGTGGATAATCAAGGACTTACTATTTATAGTAAGTCAGATTCGCAGAGCTGCTATCTATGGTAGGCCACTTGGACATTTAGCAATTGCAGTGGATATTTAGGTTTCTAGTTGACTTCTTGGAGGAGATTTAATAGCTTGGCCTCATATGATTTAATTATTAATAAAGTTAAACTTTATTAATAATATGATATAAAAGTTATTATAAAGTTATAAAGAAAATGGGGCCAAGTCTTCGCTAAATTGCATTAATTGATTAATTTAATTGGGTGCCTACTCCAACGAGATTATAAATTAATATTATTAAGTCTATTCATTGCAACTTCATAAGTTATTAATGTGACTTATTTGAGAAGCCTCGTGAGTCAACCTGTCAAGGAAATATTTAAAGCCTCAAGTAAATCGATTTCATTATTGCATGAGTTTTGTTTACTTGTCTCTTGGAAGTTTGGGAATTGTGTATGAGACAAGGATTTTTGCTCATCATTAACATTGGAGTGCGACAATTCTTCAGCGTTTTCAACAATTTGAAATGGTGAAAGACCCATTGAATTTTGCATACCAGGATGGCTTCATCCAAGAGCCCTAATTGTGCTTCATCTGCATAGTTTAGGGTGTGGATTGGATTGAAAAAAGCATTAATTGCAGATCAGTATAAAGGGAACACAGCTTTAGAAGAAGGTCCAAATTCATATTAAGGCAGCCGCTCCTAGTTTCAGACCCACATGAAGCCCTAGAGCAAGGCGGTTGGCCTCCAAGACAAATCGATCTGCATTTTTGGTGCTTCCTTGCAGATCAAAATTGGCGTCTAGGGAATTGTCAGCAATGTATGGATGTTTTGAAGTCATTTTGGAAAATCCATAGAGGTTGCATCTGGTTTCTACATTCCATAATTAGTTGCAAATTCATTTTAATATCAATAATTGCAAATGTAAGCTTTGTTATTATCTATTGAATAAATAAAAGAGCCTCTGCCAGGCATTTGCTAGTATTTAGATTTCATTTCATGTATTGTCTGTCATTTGGAAATCCCGACATATTTATTCTCAAAAAAGACAAAAAAATTCAGAACAGTGCAAAAACAATCAAAAACTCAGACAATAACAGGATTGGTTAGAGGTTGAGCCAGCAAGGCTCATTACAGTAACATTGAGGGGGAGATTGGTGGTAAATGTCCAGCATATCCCCTCGAGATTTGTGACATGGTTGAATAGCCTCTTGTGAGATCCTTAACTGCGATGGTAGTGGTTTCATGAACAGATGCATCTTTTGGGAGAAACAGCTAGCTCAACTCTACAAATTGTGTATCATAAAATATTAGTATCAAGGAATAACAATAACTCGACATCTACATAATTGGTTGGAAATGTTCAAAATCTTAGATGATAAGAGGTTGCATACCTCTACTCATGCACATAAAGTAGGGATTCACAGTCCCCTGAAATTAAAGAGTTGGGAGAATTACAAGAATAGGGATTGATGTTATCATTGTAAAGAAGCATTCCAAAAAGGAGAGTTAAAACAAAGAGAGAATGATGACTGTTAGTAGCAGTTTTGCCGATAAGAATAAATAATGTTTTTTTTAATAAATGGCAATGTAATTGACTATAGTTCCATATATTTATTGCTTGTATCAGGAACTAGAACATTATGGTTCTACACTTTACATGTGATAATAAAGTTATATCTTTCTGCCATATTGATGTGTTGTCCTGAGTTATTGTATTCAGTATTTTCATTGCTAAATTTTTGTTTACTTTGTAAGTTAAAGCATTCACCATAGAGAGTAAACATTTTGTCGTCGTTGCCTATTCGAACTTGGAGATCTGATCAAATGGCAATAGGCAAGGTAGCGGAGTAATGGATCAACCGTTTGAATAGCATGTGTTTTTAACAGAAAGTGACAAGGAATAAACACCGGGGGATCGATTGATAAAATACTTGGTACAATTGTGGTAAGTTTTGGTTGATCAGTATGTACAAAGGGAAGCTCGAGAGCAAGCGGTCCCTAAAGGCATAATATGCAACGAACTCACAGTGAACCCCGCGCTTCAATATTCTTGAGAGAATTCCAAGGTTGTTGGCACAAAATCTTATTGAATAGCAAGATCAACATGAGGAAAGGCACTGAGAGCAACTAAATAAGGACTGACCTACCAAATATACTCAAGAACAGGGAGGAGTAAGGAGATCCCTCCATCTAAGAGAGTAAAGTGAGACGAGATGGCAAGTACAACAAATCGTCAAAAGTTCAGAGAGTCCAATGAGGACCAGTAGTGTGAGACGAAGTTGTAGTTAGGAGAGGGTAAGACCTCCTACATGGAGTGAACTGGAAGAGGTTGCGAGAAACCTACCACTCTCGGACGACGCAGTAAGCGAAGATCTCACAAACCAAGAAAGTAACCAAACAACACACTCTGCTTCCAGCGAAGCCCTGGAATCTACAAACAATAGCAGTACCACCAGCCCGTTCGTACAGTCGAAATGTGACGAAGGGCAAGAACATAACCTCTAGAAAAAGGTTGTCAGCATTTGTGAAACTAATTTACACCGTATTGAGAATTTGTCCTTCAAAGAAGAATCGAATATAGGGAGCTTGAGCCGAAGACTCTGAGGAGAGCGTAAAGAAACGAGGAAATCGATCAAGGTGTAGAAGATGGAGGGGGAAGTGTAGAGGGCTCGCGCATAGCCAAGAGTGCAAGAGAGGCACGGGAATGCAGCCAAGAGAGAAACTCCAATCTGGCCATATACACATGGTACCTACCGAGCAACAACAATGGTGAACACCCCGGAGAGGAAAAAACTCCTTGAATTCATAGGGGACAGATCAGAGGATCCCGTACGCCATTGCAAAACGTGTGCAAGCATATGGGAGGCGAGTGGACAAGATGACCCTGATGACTAGTTCAGGGCATTTCTGCCACACTACAAGGAATTGCCATTAACTAGTATACATACCTACTAGACAGAAGTAAGTCGACATGGGATGCCCTCAAAAATGCATTCCAAGAAGAGTTTGAACTGTTGAGTGACAACAATGAAATTGCCACATGAAATTATAACACAAAGCAATGGAAGAGTGAGGACGTACAGGATTACTATCATAGGCTCAAGGAATTGCTAAGCAAGTTAGAGAATCAACTAGCCAATGGGTTGAGAAAAAGGTGGCTCATTGAGGGGTTGATTCCCTCATTGCGCAAAAAGATGAAAGTGATGCCTCCATCCTCGTATGTCGATGCCTACAATCAGGCGATCAACAACAAGAGGGAGAGTAATACATCAAGGGTAAATAAGGTCAATAATGACGATTGTACGGATAAGAATGGTGACAGAATCCAAGACCATGCAGGCCCTACAGAGGGACATGTTGTGGATTATGGAGGTGAAGGCGAAAAACGAAAGTGCCAAGGAAGGTAAAGAGTTGTGCACTAACTACAAAGTGGAAGGCCACAAAAAGGCCACTTGTCCAAAAATTCATCCTGAGACATATGTCAAGTATTGGGACATTCCATTAAGCAATGCCTGTACAACTTGAAGTCAAGGGGGGAATAGGCTGCCCTGCCAACCACACCGCCAAGACCATATGCCAACTCCGACGCCTTGTCGAGCGGGTATCGTAACAATTGTTGAGGGAACAACTGCAATAGCAACAACAATACGCCTGGGATCCACCATACGAGGAAGTACTGCGATTACCAGACTCCAAACTAAGAAGGCAGAATATCCCAACCCCCTTATGGAGAAGGAAAGACTTCAGAAAGAAAAGGCTAATGTATAGCGGGTGATGGCGTAGGAGAGAAGGGTCTCAAATGATGCCGACAGTCCTCTACTGTGGTTGGAGTCAGAGAAAACTACGAAGAGACAAATTTTGCAAGCCAAAACACCAATATGGGTATACGACCTTCTACAAACCATGCCACAACTGAAGATGGCCATTACCAATATCGTCAGTAACGACGATGTCAGCAAGCCAACAGAGAAGTCAACAAGCAGTCTGGCCACTAACACGATGTTGCTAATGGTGGGCATTGGAAGGAAGTCGATCGTCATCAAAATGAAGATAATGGGATGTAAGTTGACAAACACCGTCATCAACGGAGGCTCTAGCGTGGACATACTGCCAAAGGAGACATTGAAGGGGCTCGACCAGCGCAACACTCTGACCACCAACCCTCCATATCTAGTAGATGCCAACCAGCATGGCATCAAACCATTAGAGACACTCATGGCACAGAATGTCACCATTGGAACTTAGCATTTCTTCCTAGACTTTGTCATCATCCCACTTGAAAAGAAGGCATACAACGCCCTCCTCGAAAGGGGTTGGTTGATCACAGCGAAAGCAAACAACAATTAGAAGAGCACACTCTCCATCGAGAGTTACAGAAGAAAGTACGTCATCGACCTACAGAGCCAAGAGTTTACATCGAACTCCAAGTCTCAGATTGGAGAGTTTGAGATGAAGGTTGTGATGTCCCCGTAGCAATAGGATTTAATAATAAATAAGAATTAAGTAATAGAATATTAAAATATAAATTAATAATTATTAATAAACAATAATAACATAATTATAATATAAATAATAATATAATATTTTAATTATATTATAATATCATATAATATACATTTTATAATTATAAGATAAATAATAATAATTAAAACACATAAAAATAAATAATAAATAACAATTATTATAGATAATAAATAATAATATCGTGATAATAAACCAAATATTATTCATCCTAGTTGACAAAACTATTATACGTTGGTTATAAAGAAATCAAATATTTATTGCACTCTAAAATGTGAGACTAATATTATCGAGGCCTTACTATCATTTGGAATGTTAATACTCCAACATGATATATATTGGCAGTTATTATATAGTTGGCTCGACAGATATATGAAGTAGCGATAATATATTAGAAGACTAATATAAGTCCCCCAAGGCATAGAAGATTATAACTAAAGTCAAGGTGATATAATGTTAATAGTGCCTTGTGCAATTAATATTGAGAAGGAACTCTAGCAAAACAATATTCGAGCATTCGTTACGAATAGTTCTTGATTGCTGCAAAAGATTGTGGATATGGATTGGACAAGACGTCAATTAACAGCTGCTCTAGACATTGAATGACTCATGAATGCCATGAAGAGTTTTGTATGGAAGAAGAAAATTAAGAACAGCTACTGAAGACAATGATAACGGTACTCTACAGCATCGATAATGATATCTATACCAATTGAAGAAAGAATCATATGTAATTAATATAGGCTATTAAGAGGCAGTAATAATAAATAAAGATTATATGAAGAAGCATCATTGATGATAGTCAAACATATTCATATCATGAGGTATGGTCATAAACGAATTTGTTGAAAGAAATGCGTTGAGTACGAGGAGACACGACCTCTTAATAGACATGTCTTTTGGGCTCTGACGGATGGAACCAATTCGGTAAGAAAAGATATATAAGAAAATAAGAATCGATCATTGAGGAGATCATTGGGCAAAGAGAAGAAGATACAAAAGGAGAGTAATAACTGTAATTTCCGATCAGAGAATAGGAATTAATATTCAGACACAAGCAAGTAAACATTGGTCAAGATTAACAACAGCCAAAAACAATAAAATATTGTCTCTACATAAAAAATAAACTCAGAATTCATTAGAATCAAATACATAAATAATCACAATAGAATTCATTCCTTATTTCCTAAATCAAGAAACCATTAGTTTCAAATAAGAGATTATATCAAACCCACGAATAAGACATGAGATCAAGGCAGCTAGACATTACATATAGTCAGATCCATCTAGTACATCTGCAATCCATTGCATTTATAATACATTCAATTACATATCACCAAATCCCGATCTACATTTTATATCAGTAATTCATTACAATTACATTCGATATACATATCAGCCCACAACTTAAGGTTTATATAATTGACATTGGTAGAGCATAGAAATCACCATCATTATACAAGTATTGATGAACCATCAAAGTGTTGCATAGTACTAAGATAATCAACTTTGCAATTGTCATGCTCCAAAATTTATTGTGAATAAGGGTTTAATTGAAAACAAACTCTCTTGCAATTGAAGTGGTAAGGATTATTGTCCTGATATTTGAAGAAATCAGACAGAGGACATTACAAAAGGATAATGGAACCCAATGATGGAGTGTTGGAGCTTGGAAGCTGCTCGAAGGATTAGACAAGCTCTCTCAACATGCTCTTCCATTGGCAAAAGGAGGGCTATGAAGTCTTCCACCCCGAGTGCAACATGTTGCGAATTGGGGAGATTGAAGAAACTGATATGAAGAAGGCCACCTTCCCCTTGGAGTATGAGGAATACAAAAAGGGAGTGGCGAGAGTGGACAATACACCGAGCCATCGGTGCGAGAGAGATAAGGCGATCAAGTACGAGGAACCCAGCATAAAGGTGAAGATGGGGGAAGAGGACAACGCGAAGGTCATCTTGGTGGGGGATGACTGGAATCTCGTACTCAAGGCAGGAGCATTTAACATATTTATGGAGTACAAAGATACTTGCGCCTAGATGTACAAAGACCTATAAGGGATACCCCCGTAACTGTGCATACACAAGATCCCTCTTGTACTAAGTGCACAGCCTATACAATTACTAAGTGCACAGCCTATACAATTACATTCGATATACATATCAGCCCACAACTTAAGGTTTATATAATTGACATTGGTAGGGCATAGAAATCCCCATCATTATACAAGTATTGATGAACCATCAAAGTGTTGCATAGTACGAAGATAATCAACTTTGCAATTGTCATGCTCCAAAATTTATTGTGAATAAGGGTTTAATCGAAAACAAACTCTCTTGCAATTGAAGTGGTAAGGATTATTGTCCTAATATTCGAAGAAATCAGACAGGGGACATTACAAAAGGATAATGGAACCCAATGATGGAGTGTTGGAACTTGGAAGCTGCTCGAAGGATTAGACAAGCTCTCTCAACGGGCTCTTCCATTGGCAAAAGGAGGGCTATGAAGTCTTAAACCCGAGTGCAACATGTTGCGAATTGGGGAGATTAAAGAAACCGATATAAAGAAGGCCACCTTCCCCTTGGAGTATGAGGAATACAAAAAGGGAGTGGCAAGAGTGGACAATACACCGACCCATCGGTCTGAGAGAGATAAGGCGATCAAGTATGAGGAACCGAGCATAAAGGTGAACATGGGGGAAGAGGACAACCCGAAGGTCATCTTGGTGGGGGATGACTGGAATCTCATACTCAAGGCAGGAGCATTTAACATATTTATGGAGTACAAAGATACTTGCGCCTAGATGTACAAAGACCTATAAGGGATACCCCCGGAACTGTACAGCCTATACGGAAGAGGCCATAGTGAATGCACAAGAACTATGCTGCGAAGGTGAAAGAGGAGATAGAGAAAATGTTGGAAGAAAGCATCATCTTCAAAGCGGACAAAAGTGAGTGGATCTCACCGATTGTCATCTCACTGAAAAAGGAGACAAATCAATTTCGGATATGTGTAGACTTTAGGTGCCTCAACGCAATCATGATCAAGGATCCCTTCTTAATCCCATTCACCAACAATATAATGGAGGAGGTGGCAGGCCATGAGATTTACTCATTCATGGACGGGTTTTCAAGGTACAACCAAATCAGCATTCCTGAGGAAGACAAACTAAAGACTACGTTCATAGTGGAGGATGGAGTGTATGCGTACAATCTAATGTCATTTGGTTTGTGCATGCCCCAACCACCTTCCAAAGGATAATATTGCACATCTTCGATAATATGTCGGTGGATAGCAAACAAGAGACCCACCTCACTACACTGAGGGAATGTTTGGAGAGGTGTTAGAGGGCATGGTTGGCACTCAACTCGAAGAAATGTCCGTTCATGGTACCACAAGGTAGAATACTTGGCCATATAGTCTATAAGGAGGGATTCTAGACGGACCGAGTCAAGCTAGGGGTCATTATTAAGATGGAGAGTCTGGAGGATGTGACAAGAGTGAAATTCTTCCATGGACACGTGGCTTATTACCAGAGGTTCATTGAGAGCTTCGCACAAATTTCATATCCATTGGAAAGATTGACAAGGAAGGGGTAATTGTTCATGTGCAGAGCGAAGCAATAGGAGGCCTTCGTAGAACTTAAGTCTAGGTTGGAAAGTGCACCTATCCTGGCATACCACGACTGGGACAAGGAGTTTCATGTACATGCGAATGCTTCCAACTACACTAGTGGTGCCACGTTGGGGCATGTAGGCATGGAAGTGCAAGACCACCCATCTCTTTCGCTAACCACCTACTTTCCAAGGCTAAACAAAACTATAGCACAACAAAGAGGGAGGCACTAGACATGGTATTCTCTATGCAAAAGTTTTAGCATTACCTGCTAGCGACACCGTTCACGTTCTACGTAGACCACTAGGCGCTGATGTATCTAGCGAACAAACCAATCATCCAAGCGAGGGTGAGTAGGTAGCTACTCCTACTGCATGAGTTCACCTTCAACATCATGGTACGGCTTAGAAAGAGCCATGTCATAGAAAACCAACTCCCAAGGATAAAATTTGGAGAGACTCTAGAAGGGGTGAATGAAGATTTTTCCAGATCCTTGTGTTGCCACCCTGGTACGAAAGCATCGGTGAGTACCTGTCTACCTCCACATTTTCGAGGAACGTCCCGCTAAGAAAACGAAAGAATTTGGCACTAAAGAGTAAGACCTTTCAACTCATTAATGGGTTGTATAAGATGGGGTTGAATCAAGTCCTACGAAGATGTGTGATGTAGGAGGAGATTTTGGGAGTGTTAAAGGAGTCGCACAAAGGGTTAGCGGGAGGCCACATGGGACCAGACACGACCAAACAAAAAGTGCTACTAGTAGGACTTTGGTGGCCAAACCCTACACACATATGCCCAAGAATAGGTACTCGGATGCGACACATGCCAAAGGGCTAGTAAGCCACTAGAAAGGGATTTCATGCCCCTGTTCCCTTCGCAGCTGCAAGATTTGTTCAAGAGATGGCGTCTCAACTTCATCTAACCACTAAAAGCGAATAATATGTGTCGATGTCAGTACATCATAGTGGCAACATAATACCTTACAAAGTGGGTGGACACAAGGGCACCGTCAAACAACACCACAGTCAGCACAACAAGATTCCACTAAGAACAAATTGTGACACGATTAAACATCCCCATTCAGATCACAAGCGATCAGAGGGTAAAATTTGCTATTCATGTCATTCAGACAATGATGCCAGAGTTCAAGATATTCCATAATTTGTCAAGCTCGTACTACCCCCAGCAATTGGACAAGCAAAATCTACAAATAAGGTGTTGATGTCAATCATATACAAGTCATGTGGAGTGGAGCAGGAGAATTGGTAAGAACAAGTCCTGGCCTTACTGTGCGCATACCGCACCATGTACAAGGTGACAATGGGACATGCCCCATTCCAGTTGATGTGTAGGCAAGAAGCAATGGTTCCAGCTAAATAAATTGTACTAAGCCTAAGGATTGTAGTGGAGAACCATTAAGGTGATGAGGAAAGCCTACCCAAACGACTTTTAGGTCTCACAAAGTTGGACAAACAAAGCATGACGGCACAATGGGAAATAGAGGTGGCCCAACAAAGAGGGAAGTTTTGGCACGACAAACATCTCTAACGGATGAACTTTCGACCGGGACAATTGGTGCTAAAAAATAACGGTCGTAACGAACTCCAAGCCAGGAAGTTCAACGTTCGCTGGTTGGGACCATATAAAGTCAGGGAAGTTGGCTAGAATGGTGCAATTAAACTATCAAATCTTAACAACCCTATCCGAGATCCTATAAATGGGTAGAAGTTAAAAATTTACAGAGAAAGGCAGAGGTTGATTGTGGCAATAAACATGTTGGGGTATGCGACCTATGGAGAAAGGACAATTGGATGAAGTGAAGAGCTCTAAAAAGACCCGGTAATAACCAAAGAGCCATATAGGCCAGACCTAGATTGGGCTAAACCAATGATGGCACCAGAGTAGAAGTTATCAAGGAAGAATGTGGATGGCATCGCAATCCCAAGAGTCCACAAACACCTTACCAATGCGTTGTTTGGCACACCCACAATGTGGGTGTGGATGAACAACTATTGGAAGTGGAAGGCACCATATGAGGGGAGGCGCGATGAATTTATAGCGTATGACATTGATGAGGAAGCCAGAGTAGGTTGGGACAATAAAAAGTTAGAGAAGTTTACTAGAATGGTGCAATTAAACTATCAACTCTTAACAACAACCCCATCCAAGATCCTATAAGTTAAGAAATTACAGAGAGAGGGAGAGGTTGACTGTGGCAATAAACATGTAAGGGTATGCGACCTATGGAGACTGGACAATTTGATGAAGTGAAAAGCTCTAAAAACACCCGGTAATAATCGAAGAGCCATACAACCCAGACCTACACTGGGCTAAACCAATGATGGCACCAAAGTAGAAGCTGGCAAGAAAGAATGTGGATGGCACCGCAATCCCAAGAGTCCACAAACACCTTATTAATGTGTTGTTTGGGCACACCCACATTACGGGTGCGGATGAAAAACTATTAGAAGTGGAAGGCACCATACGAGGGGAGGCACAATGGATATATAGCGTATCACATCGATGAGGAGGAAAAGACGAGATGCAAGGAAGAACAAGCTGAGAAGGAGATCTGAGAAGAGCCAGAAGAGGAGATCGACCTGGAAGAGTACGACACACCTTACCAATGCGTTGTTTGGCACACCCACACTATGAGTGCTGATGAACGGCTATAAGAAGTGGAAGGCGCCATATAAGGAGAGGTGCGAGGGATATATAGCGTACCACATCGATGAAGAAGCAACGTGGAAATGTAAGGAAGAGCAAGATAAGAAGGAGGAGGTCCGAGAAGAGGAGCTAGAAGAGGACATAGACCTAGAAGAGTCTAGAGCTACTCTTGGGCCCTGTCTGAAAAATGGTTATGAAAACAAATGATTTGTTTATCATAGAAACAAACGAATACAATGAGCATATTATCCATAAATACATAAATGAAGGGAGAGATTTCCCAACCCTACCTACTTCAAATTCATTATGGAAAGTCATCCCAAACCCCACTCAACCTCCAATGATCAATGGAGAAAAAGAAGTCCAGTATCACGCGTATGGTGGTCAATACGTAGACAGAAGCTACAAGGCTATTGGACCAGCACCACTAGTTGCTAAGATATTTGATCCTGAATATATTACATGTTGCGACAAGTGTTACAAGATACCCCCAGGAGCCTATTGGTGGCAATTTGCGTCAAAATTCAATGTCCGACCTAATATCGAATAATAGTTATTGAGTTATGAAAAATAGAGGATTAAAATGGAAACAGACAAAAAGTAAAAAAGCAGGGAGGTAAGCCCAAGTCGTCGAAAAGTGAAAACAAAAGCTACGATTTTTTGTAAAAAATTGAAGGTCAAAAAGTTGAGAGTGAAAAGAACAAAGGTTGGTAAAGTATGGAGAAGCATAGTTTTAAAAAAAAAAATTGAAGTTAAAAATATTATAAGGTGGAAAAAATATGCCAATAAAAAGTGTTGCAACAATTAGAATTGGGTGCAATATGAACAAAAGAAAATTAATTTTTCTCATCAAAGTCAAGAGCTCTATAAAAAACCTAACCCTTATATAGAAAAAGGCACTTATAAAGTGCAACTGAGGCAAAACATTCCTTCAAAAGCATACAAGGCAAACATAAAGGCAAACAGGAGTAAAATGCAAGGCAAGGTGTGCAAGGAAGTACCATATGACACACATACAGGGAAATCCATACATAGCAATAGGATGTTGTACGAGATTGCACCGTATATGTATGAGCAGAGACTAGTTGCATCGCACGACACAAGGGTGAAGAAGGATTATCGTTTGGGCATGACAGAAAGGAGTCGTACAGTTGCCAAGAACAATCAAAGCTACACAGAGCATCGTAGCGTTGCCAAGAACAATTAGAGTCGCACAAAATAGCATTGTACAATTGCCATAAGTAGAGTACAAGTACAAACATTGCAAACAATCGCAGCCATACGAACCCATGACTAAGTCATATGGTATAGGAGAAAAAGTGTCCTACAGTGAAGGGAAGAGTGTCGTACGACCAAATGATCAAGGGGATAAAAGAGCCACACGAGGTTAGTACAGAGCCGTACACAAGTGCTAAGAAAGCATACGGTCGAGGCAGGGTGTCTACCGCATGGCAAGGATGTAAAGGACCCGTACGGACTGTACAGCATCAAAAGAGCACCTCGTACCATGAAACTAGTGTGTGTGGGAAAAGCTATAGTGAGATCCAAGTTGAACACCCGTGCGGTGAAGATTGGAAAGTTTGTACCACTCAAAGTGTTAAAGGTGGCATCACCTAAGGTGCAACTGGTATGGCTGAAGATGAAATTTGTACAGCTGGAGGTGACATCCGTGTAGCCGAAGGAAGAGACCATGCAGGCACAGATCATGAGAGTTCCATATGGAAGGAAATGGTCAAAGATAGTTACGAACCCTAGTCGAGTTAGTTATTCAACAAAGGACAAAACTGAAAAGACAAAGGAAAGATGGCACATCACACATCCATGGAAACAAGCAACATCAGAAAGAAGAAAACAAGGCCGAAGGTGCACAAGGACAAGAGGGTGACAGTGGACACCCGAACATTTGAGAGTGTCACTGGTAGCAATTATCCCACATGGTGGGATAACACTGCTGACGACCACCCAATTAAAGGCTCACTTAGGAAGGTAGAAGTAGACAACCATTTTAGAGCCTGTGCTCAACATACAAGATTTCGAGTTAACTTGTGGACTATGGTGGCAGGATATGATTCACATTCACACAAGTCCATCGTGCACTTCAAGGGAAATACAGTTGTGATATCATTTTGGCTGAATGAGTTCACTAGGGTTTTTGGTATCCCATCTACGGTTGCCAAAGTGTCCAAACCATCGACCATGATGCCTGTCGAAAAGAAAGACAAGCTGCTCAAATTGGTATGCCAAAGGAACCTCTCGCTGGAACAATGGAATAGTTTATGGAGTAGCAACAACAACAAAGGGGTGAAAAAATCTTTCATCACAACATGAAAATGGAGGTGCATTCTTGACCTGGTAGAGATTCAACTCATAGGAGTCGGCGGGGCTTCAGATATAGTTCTATACTGTCACAGGGTTTGCCGAATTTCATAGATGAAATTCGAAATTCAGCGAACTTCAAAAAAAATCTTATAAATTTGATCTAGTTCACCCTAAAGTTCCTACGGATTAGGGCTAACATGATTTTTGTGCTTTGGTTGGGATTTTTTGTTGGGTTTCTTTGAACATAGATAAAGATTGAAATCTTTTTCATACCCACAAAAATCTGAGTCATTTGTGTGTGGACATTGTTCACTCAAACAAGATGAATTAAAGCAGATAAATATGTGTCTAAACCAACCCTATCCCTCTGTCTGAATCCTTTCGAGCTCTCTAATCTCCCATACTAAGCATCGCACTAGCTGATACTAATGAATGCCATCCCCATATTGGTTGTCGCACTCTCCACCCATATTGGCTATCGGCGGCAGTATTTACCCCCATACCTGTCGGCTTTGCTACACTATCTTCGTCCATTATGCTATCGAGGGCTTGAGTCCAAGCATTAGCAATGGCACGTTGTTTTCACGGCAGAGTTTTGTTTTTATTTTAATTTAGGTTTAGTTAAATGAAATTTGATATCGTTATATGTTTATTATTTAAACAATGTTGATTTATAAAAAAAAATCATAAAACATATTAGAATTTCATATTCAAAAATTTTTAAATTAGATTTTTAATAAAAATATATTTATTATCTAATATATTTATCATTTACATATTAATAATATTCAAATCAAAATTTTAAAAATATTTAATGTTTATAAATTTCTTATAATGTATTGAAATTTAATATTATATTGTTTCATATTTATGGATTTATTAATTTTATTTTTAAAAATCAAATTCTTACAAGAAAAATTTAATGTCGAATTTTTTTACAAATGTTTATCCCTCCCAAACTTTATCCGAATTTTATTGTTGTCGAATTCGAACACGAACTCAAACCTTGTAACATAAGGTTGTATGGATGCTAAAGCTCATGAATGGCGTTATGATAGAAATGGTTTATAACTAGGAGGAGCTATTATGTGCCACCATGCCATAACACTTTTCCTTGAGGCGTTGAGAACCCAGGTAGCAGTCGGCTAGTGGGGAAGGTTCATACCTGCCAGCAGAGTGGAACCCAACAAACCAACCATGTTTTATTGGACTAATCTGGACACACAGTCGAAGGGGAGCACAACTAGCCATTCTGAAAGAAGAGAAGGCACGACAGTACAGAGCCGGGTACAGAGGAGGAGAGCCCTGAGGAAGAGGAAACGATGGAGGTGCCATCTTTCAACAGTGAGAGCAGGGATGAGCTTAGTATCGTATGCCACGAAGAGCAAGGTGGTAGGCGAAAGGTGGAGGAACGGGTTGTTGAAGGTGAAGAGGAGTCAGCCACCATGGAGACGGTTGAGGAGGTGAAGGTAGCAGAGGAGACGGTACCACCACCACACATTTCAGTGGTCGAGTGGGAAGCAAGGAAATCTACAACAACAAGAATTGTATTTGCACCATCATAGTTGTCCGCTATGACACACCTAGTCACACCACACGGAGTACGAGAATTGACCCCTTTGGCGCACGTGTTGGCACCCATCACATTGCGCATCTCCACATCTTAAGCAATTTAGGAGGCAACCTTGGTTGCTCTGTTTGTAGCCAGCATACCTATGGCCAAAGGTACCACACTCGCGATCGAAGGCACAACACCTACAGCTAAGAAATCCACACCTACCACGGGTGGTGTCGCACTTTGAGGTGTTGCACATACACCCAAGAGTGTCTGACAGATGACAGTAACAAACGATGGAGATTGTTGGCTAAATATTTTGTCAGTCACTAAGACTACAACTTGCAAAATGTGTATTTTAGGCAGTAGTGTGTGAGATTACTCTCTCCTCTCAGCAGTAGGGGAGGCTCGCTTCTTATCGCAGGTGGCTTCAAGTAGAACTGAACTGTAACACATACAGTTCCCCTTGCAACAGTAATACCGGTGGCTCAGAGATTGGCTTAAGAACAATCAACTGAGACAACAGTGAATTTATCTAAAGATGAAATGATAGAAGAGCTCAAAGTCTCTTGTCCTCACTTCAAATAAGTACTCTATTTATCTAATTCCCAATACTGAAGCCCAAAGTCTTCAGTCCTTGAAATATTGCAGCCACTACCTTCTAACCCTTGTCCCCTGAAGCTCAAAGTCTTCAAACAACTCGAATTAAAATGCTCAAATGATATATGCAAGATAACAATTAATTTGAGAAAGGATTAACCAATGCGACATAAGAACAAACTCGTTAATTTTCAAAACCAACAACACAAAGTTTGCCAATTCTTGTTCCTTTATTCAAATGCTCAACTTTGCACAATGAAACTCAAAGTTTTCAGAATACAAGAGAATTGCCTATAGTTTTCTTGCACACAACAAAAGATGAATATTTACAATGAACCCCCCCTCCTTATATAGGAAAAGAAAAGAGGGAAAAGTGGAGAAGAAAGGGGAAACCCTTAACCACTTTTGACTTATTCAATCCTTATCTCTAACTAACTTAGACCTATTTAAAGCTTATCAACAACTAACTAACTTTAACTTATACAATGCTGTAGGACCTAATGTACCTTCAGCATGATTACATGAGACTACTTTACATGTGATACTATCACATGCAATTACATATTTCTCTTACATTGCATGTAATCTGTCAATTACAAATTACAAAACTAAGTGTCTGACAAGACACGACATCTATTTGCATCATCCTCTGTCCGTCTTCATGCTGCTACAGGATGCCCGATGATTAATGTGTACTGGTTTGGTGAAATCATCTCAAACTGGAATATGAGTCTACATCTTTGATTGCTTTGCATCATAGTGGTGATCACTGGGAAGCATCTTTGTGTCTTTCTGCCTCAGTTTTGAAAGCATTCTATGCCTACAATCATTGCATTGCTTATCACTTTCTTTGTACGACTCCATACGATTGTTCCTGCTTCATATGCTTCTGCAACCTCGGAATTTGTAATCAAGATTTTGAAACTTAATCACATGTTGGGAAGAGCACCACATGCCATATTTTGGGGAAGATCTCTTTTCTTTGCAAGCGTATGGGGAGTACT
>MU223281.1:1187121-1208184 GCA_018584345.1 Thuja plicata | reverse complement strand
CCACCTGCGGTAAGAAGGGAGCCTCCCCTATTGCTGAGAGGAGAGAGAAATCTCACATACTGCTGCCTAAAGTACACGTTTTGCAAGTTGTAGTCTTAGTGACTTGCAAAATATTTAGCCAACAGGGCAGCACTTGGTCTCTTCTCAATCATTTTGGAAAGTCACCATCAAGAACGGGGTTTTCAATCCCGACTGCATATGAGGATAAATGACATCCTCATATGCAACTTAAGAGAAAATGGAAGAAGAAGACGGAAATGGAAAGACAAGAAGAACATGAAACGAAAATGCATATGCAACAAAGAAAAAGAATAAGGAAATTATACCTTCTCCTTGAATGCAGAAACAAAAGAAGAACTACAAACTTCTTTCTTAAGAAAAATTCTGGAAATGATATGAGGATTTCGAATTTAGCCTAAGAAGAGAAGAGAGGAGATATATAGGCAATCATTCTTGAACAATTCTTCACAAAAATTGAATGCCACTTCATGAGTCATGAAAGGGAGATGACAAATGTCTACCATGGAGATTCAGATTGCATGAAAATAGCAACTGACTTGAAGAATTCAAACCTTTGAAAATGTCAACCAAAAACGTGCCCTAGATAAATCGAACTCCTCTTTTACAAATGCATTTACATTAAAAGAATGCATTTCGAAATTGAAGAATGAAAGGAAAAACGTTTTTAAATCCAAAAGCAAAACTTACCAGAAAAACCCAAGAGAATAGGAGAAAACAGGTGTAGAGATTGATGGCGGATCTCTCTTCACAAAACGTAGCTTTGTGTGGAGTTGATTTAATGTGATTTGCACAAAAAATCCCATCTTAGCTGTTTGAAGAGGAAAAAATGTTTCCTTTCATGGAGAGTAAACAAGTTTTAACATTCTCTAAGCACCTGTAAATGCTTTCAACTTATACGCATTCCCTCTAAAAATCGACACCTTGAGTATGTTGCGTTTTAACGGGCTATAAACAAGGTTATTGCATATGTAATTTGGTATAAAAAACAACGCCCGATAACATAAGTGAACGTACAGTTTTAATAAAGAAAACATATGCATTTCGGTTTTAAAAACTTAATGCATACTCTATTAAAATCAATGACATGTTAACGTGAGTAATCCACAGCTTTTAAAAGACTATGACGTGAAATGTCATGCTTCTCCCTTCTAAATCGACGCTATGTGACTTTAGTGAAACCACGATTTTTTTAAAACTTACATACATAAACGTTTTATATAAAACATTATGTTAAAAGAATTAAAAACGGCGCCTTAAGGAGAAGAGTGAGCCGCGGTTTCAAGAGGAGTTACGGGGAAGGCATATAATATGTATTAAAATAACATGTAATCTTTTTCAAAAACACACCATAAATTAATAATGTTTTCAAATAAAATTACAGATTTAAAATTTGATATATGCAATTGTTTTTTTTTTTTTTAAGAAAAACCCACCCTTAATGACTTGAATTTATAAATTGCACTGCTAGTGAGGAATCAAATACGTTATGCACTGTGATGATATGCAATATCAAATAAATACCCCACCTATTTACATTCAAAACATAATTTTTATATGTAACTTATAGTTTAATAATATAATATGCAGAAGAATTTAAAAGTCCTTCATTACATATTAAACTATTAAAAACTATATGTAAAATTTCTCAGAATAATGTGAAATTTTAAAGTGAGATTCTAAACCCACTTTACATACAAATGATGTCTTTACTTCGTGCAATTAGCAATAAAAAGTCCACTTTTAAAGACTTTTAAACAAGGTGTGCAATCCGTCAGAAAAACCCAACACAAGACCAAGAAAAACCAAACAAAGACTTGTCTTGAAGAATTAAACCTAGTTAGAATTAAAGAGTTTGTAGATTTTACAATTTCTAGTTAGTCACTTTCATCAGGCATTGCGATTGCTCCAACCTGATCTCTTTTACATAAATGAGCTCGGTAGTGAAATGCTAGACATGAAGTTGTGAGCTTTATTCTTACCTTATTGCCTTTGGGAGACTGCTTTGTTCAAGAAAATCTGCTTTCACTTGCTCCTCAGTAGCTGTCATCTGCTTACAGAATTCAGACATGGAGTCTATGTAATGTCCCTGTTTTTAGGCACATTGGATTTTGAGGCATTAGCTTATATTTGTGACCCTCGTAGGCTAATCAGGACGATAGAGGGGGTTGTGTGGCAAAGTCAGTGGTCAGTTTCCACTCTAGAGGTCTGTGATGTCAGGATTGCTCTTCGTTTGAGTCAGATTGACATACTATTTATAGTTAGTGTTTATTCTGGGATCGCCATGGTTTCTACTTTTAGCAGGGCGTCAGAGCAATGGTATCAATGGAGTGTGGAAACATTTGCAGAGCTTCCAGTTTGAAGCCCACGCCTAATCCCGCTCCTAAGCCATACGGTCCCGGTCCTTCATGAGTGAGGAAAGCTGTTGAATGAGGGCAGCCTTCTCAGCTGCAAACTGAGTCTCCCTTTCCCCCTGTGCCACCTGCTGGGCCTCCAAATGAGTCTCCAAAGTTTGTATCTCGTCGTTCAAGGACGCCTCCAGAGTGATCCAATGTTGTCACTGGTCATCTATAGCCTTTTCCAAATCAACCAGTCGAGTGGACAACTCATGCTTGGCCTTGGCCGCGATCTCATGCGCATCGGTAGAGGCGGCTTCAATACGCCGCAAAGAATAGAGCAACTCCCAAAAAGCCCTCTCTAAAGCCGTGACTGAGGCTGCTACCTGACTCTCTACGACAGGTTTTGCCATCTTCAAGGCCTCCCGCATAGCCTGCGTCTCGGAAGTAGGCCAATCTCCTGTGAAACACCTATCAAACTCAGCATAACAGTCCCTGCTCACGAAGGTAAGGAGGCGCTGCAAGTTCGCGGCTACATCCTCGAGAGCCTGCGACTGCGCTCTAGCCACCATCTCCCTACCCCATGACACTAAATTTGTCCAAAACTCCATGTCTTCTCAGCTCCAACGCAGGCGAATCCAAGGCCCTGCCTCACTAGCCTCGCTATCCCCAGTCTCCTCTACCTGCTGCTCTGCCGAAGACAACACTATAGGGATCTCTATCTGTGCGTTTGGAGTGTTTCTGGCCGGGAAACTGGCTGCCTCAATCTCAACTATCTCCTCCGACCGAGGGGAAAACTGTACAGGTTCCTCGTCTGCAGGTGTAAGCTCAAACATGGTGAGCCACTTCTTCATTTCCACCTGTCGTGCCTCCTCTAGTTGTTCCTCTGCACTCGGCTCTCCGTTCTCCTCTGGGGGCTCCATCTCAATCACCTTGACAAGATCACCTGGCTCTGTAACTACTACTGCCATCTCTGGAGGTGCCACTGGACTCATAACCATTGGGTTCCTTGGTTGCCCGAATGTCAGACTGGGAACCGTAGTAAGCATGGCAGTGGTCGTGGCTGGGGTGTATTGGATGGCCCCAAGCAGTGCTGGAGTGAACAAGACAGCCCATGGTGTCGACTCCACGGCGAACTCCATCCGGTTGTGGCTGCTAATCTCCGACGGACTACTATCCGATGATGTAGGCTCGCGGCCACTGTTGATATCATCTGACTCTATTTCGTGCCATCTCTTCCGCTGCCCGGATGGTACCTCACCAATAGCCAAATATATCCAGCAAAAAGTCAAAGGCTTGTCTGTAGATAGAATTCTCTTCGGCCTCAGCACTAACTTCTCGGGAATCTACAGCCGCGTGGCTTCCAGGAATAGTCCGATGGCATGATGTGGCATGTAAAAAGTACAGTGTTGCAAGGTCATGAATTTGTACAATCTGTGAGCAAGTACCGTTGCCCAGTTGTAAACTATGCCATTCAAAATACCACACATTCACGGAATCTGCGAAATGGTGATGTCGGAGGATCTACTGGCACCCGTGAGCCGACTTCTAATGACATCCATAATGCACCGCCAATGCCCTTCGGCGATCTCAGCCCTCTTCAATCCTCTGCCTGAATTCGTTTTTGCTACAGTTTCTACTTCCTCAAGGGTAACATTTCCTGCAACCCTTCGTACCCAATTTTTCTTGACCTCCTGCATCATTTTCTTGGGCTTGGTGTCAATCTAATGCCCCATCCTTCCTGGAATTCCAAACACCTGGCTGAAATCAGCAGTGTGGAATGAAACTGTTAGATTATGTCCTAGATATGGAAATGTGCTGGTACGTGAAAATGTATCAAATGATTCTATCACTTGGCACAGCTGAGGTTCGAAATCTTTAATACAAACAAGGGCATTAAAATAGCCCAACGAACCTCTGCGTGTCTGAGACTCTTCTTCACCGGGTCTTCCTCCGATGTCTCTTGCCACCATCTTCTGCATTCCAGGCCATTCAAAGCCTCGAATGTAACCATGTGCAGTCACTGCTTCCTTCGAGTCTGCTATTTTTTTCTTCAAACTCCCAACATCCATGGCGCCGGCAACCTTCACGCCCGATGGTAGTACCTTAGCTTTCTTGCTCATGCTCTCCAACTGTTTTTTCCAACTCCGTTTGCCAGCTGAATCCATAGTTGTTTCTTTTGTTCAACTTTAATGTTGTCTATAACTGTCTTCTTTGTCCTTATCCCTAACTGCCTAGTATTGCTTGTACGGTCACTGATTTATCCACGTAGTCCAGCTTAAAGAAAAAAATGGAGTCTCAGACTCGTTCCCAACTCTTTATTATGTGCCTTCCTTCCGTGCGGTAGTACGGCCTCCTTGTAGCTATTACTCTTACCATACGGTTGCTCGGCTTCTTTAGGCGTTGATTGTATGGTCGTACGGTTGTCTGTTGCCCGTGATGTCGTACGGCCAAACTCCTCTTCTATTTTTCTGCTTTGGCCTTTTTAATTACTTCACGCCTGCGAAGGCTCAGATTCGGAATGGCGTATTTCTCTGCTGCGTTGTTCGTCGTGGAATTCAGTAGCACTGACCCATCGCAACTTTGCCCAAAACAATCATGGAAATGCATGCGCAGGAGAGCAGGCACAAGAGTTCAGTCCTTGGCTGCGATTTTGCTTCCCTTCCTTAAGCGTTGTCCTCTTTTAATTTTCCTGCGGCTCCTTTTAACTTGCCTGCAGCTCCTTTTATGACGACGTGGGGTGGGAGCCACCGAACGGTGACTTCACCATACGGTGTCGTCACCGTTCGATGACTTCACCACACGGTGTTGTCAGCGTCGGGTGACTTCACCATCGGTGAGTCACTGTCGGGTGACTTCACCGTCGGTGAGAGTCACCGTTCGGCGACTTCACCATATGGTGTTGTCACCATCGGGACTCCACCCTACAGTGGCTTCTCCGTACGGTAACGTTTTTCTATTTTTTTTATTTTTTTTTATTTAAAAAAATAAATAAAAATCAAGTACAATTATTCTCAGAATGCGGCCAGGGCCTTCTGTCTGGTCGTTCATGATAAATTTTTAGTTTCGATCCATTGATCGCGTCCGGAAGCTCCGTCCCGTCGAGGGCCCACAATATGATTGCTTCGTTGCTTCCGACTTCCCGAACCTTGTAGGGACCTAACCATTTCACCTTGAATTTTGCTGGCTTAATTTCATTTCGCCCGTTATACTTAAGAACCAGTTGACCCGGTGTGAACCCTGTCTGACGGATGTGTTTATCATGCCGATGCTTTCTTCGTTGTTGAGCGATGTTCGTTGCCCATTGTACCATCATACTCTGTTCATCCAGTTTGTTTAGGGCGTATAGATGTTCCCGAAGACTGTCCATGTCGCCGAGTTTGTTGTCAATAGCTATGCGAAGACTCGGCACCATAAATTCCATTGGAACGACAGCCTCCTGCCCGTACATCAGCTAAAATGGAGTCTGGCCCATGGTAACCTTGTAGGTGGTGCGGTAGGTCCATAAGACCGAGGGTAACTTATCCTCCTAGTCTTCCTTCTCCACACCACATGACTTGTAAATCACAGAGACCAAGATTTTGTTTGTGGCCTCCACCTGGCCGTTTGCTCTTGGATAATATGGGCTGGATAGGGAATGAAAAATCTTAAATTCTGTCGTTAGGAGCTTTACCACGTGGTTCACGAAGTGGCCTGCCCTATCACTTGTCAGCTGAAATGGAATGTCGTACCGAGTGATGATTTGTTCATAAATGAACCGTGTTGTACTCATGGCGGTGTTGTCAGGTAAAGCACATGCTTCCACCCATTTTGTGAGGTATTCTATAGCCACCACTATATATGTGCATCGCCGTGGCCAACTGACTTTCAAAGGTCCCACGAAGTCCAGTCCCAATCTCTCAAACAATTCTTGCGCGGTCGAGGGGTTTAAGGGCATGAAATCCCTCTTAAGTGGTTTTTCGGCCCGTTGGCATGTGTCACAGCTAACGACCCATTCCCTGGCGTCGTTGTACAACGTCAGCCACCACAATCTGGCCAGTAGTACCTTCCTAGCTGTTGTATCAGGCCCCATGTGTCCTCCCGCCGGACCCTCCTATGCTTCTCTCAAAATACTTGTAACTTCTTCCTCCATCACGCATTGTCAGAAGACTTGGTCTGGCCCCATCTTGTAGAGAAGCCCATTAATAAGTTGGAACGTTCGTCTTCTGAGGACTAGTTTGCGTCATTCTCTTGGCGGCATTTCTCTCGAAAACAGCAACGTGGAGAGGTACTTACCAATGCTGGTGTACCACGCTGGTAGAATCGCAATACGAAATAGGTGCGCATCCGGAAACTCATCGTTCACTCCGTCGGTGGGCTCTCCAGATTTGATTCTAGACAGTTGGTCCGCGATCACGTGACTTTTGCCCGGCCGAACTATAATGGTGAAGGTAAATTCTTACAACAATAGTAACCATCGGCTCACCCGTCCTTGGATTATTGGTTTATTCACCAAGTACATTAATGCTTGGTGGTCTACATAAAATGTGAAGGGGGTCGCAAGCAGGTAGTATCTAAATTTTTGTACGGCATAGACCATGCCAAGGGCCTCTCTTTCTGTTGTACTATAATTCTTTTCTGCTTTTGAGAGTAACCTGCTGGCGAAGTAGACTGGGTGATCCAACCCATGGTCACTGACTTGAGCCAATGTCGCACCTATGGCATAGTTGGACGCATCGACGTGCACGTGGAATTCTTTGTCCCAGTTTGGATAAGTCAAAATGGGTGCTCCCAACAGTCGTGATTTTAATTCCCTAAAGGCTTTCTCCTGAGTCGTTCCCCACACGTAGGGTTCTCCTTTTCTGGTGAGATTGTCGAGGGGGTGGGATATCTGGGCAAAAATTTTAATAAACCTTCGATAGTAGCCAATGTGTCCCAGGAAGGATTTAACCCCAGTGATATCTCCTGGAGATTCCACATCCATAATCACTCGAACTTTATCCGGGTCGGTCTTGAGTCTCGCTTTGCACACTATATGTCCCAACAGCCTTCCCTGAGGCTCCATGAACCGACATTTTTTTGGGTTGAGTGCAAGTCGTGCCCTTCAGCACCTGTCCATGCATTCCTGGAGGGCCTTCAGATGTGTCTCCTCCCTACTGTAGATGGACCAATCTTCGAGGAAGGCCTTAAAGTTACCGACGGACATCTTATCGAATATATGAAGGATTATTCTCTAGAACGTGGTTGGTGCGTTCTAGAGGCCGAATGGCATTCGCTTGTAGGCATATAATCTGTCTTCCACCAAAAAGGTTGTTTTCAATTTATCCTCTTCTTCTATTGATATCTGATTGTAACCAGAAAATCTGTCCATGAATGAATAGATTTCGTGGCCAACCACCTCCTCGAGGATAGAATCTGTAAACGGAATGGGAAATGGGTCTTTGATAGTAACTGCGTTCAGGCACCGGAAGTCAACACAAATCCGGATCTGGTTTCCCTCCTTGAGAGAGATCATGATGGGGGATACCCATTCACTAGTTTGAACCTTGAAGATAATCTCGGCCTCGAGCATTCATTCGATTTCATCTTTCACTCTGGCGGCATAATTTTTGTTCATCCGGTACGACTGCTGCCATATTGGTATTGCTCCCGGTACCAACAGAATACGGTGAACACACAGTTCGGGTGGGACTCCCTTCAAGTCCTTATGCGTCCACGCAAATACATCTTTGTATTCAGTAAAGATTTTAAATGCCGCAGCTTTCAAAACTGGGTTCCAATCATCCCCTACGAGGATGACTTTCGCTTCTACTTCCGTGCCAAGATTCAGGGGTTTCATCGACGGTTCCTCGTACCTCATGGGATTTTGGTCACCAAACTGGTGTGCGGGTGCACTATCAATTGCAACATTCCCTTATATTCCCCGTACTCTGGGGGAATTTATTCCGATTCCTCCTCGATGTTTAATACATCGATGCTTGATACATCAATGCTTAATACATTGCATGAGGGTGTAAATATCTCGTAATCCTCCGTTTGCCAATGGAGAAGTCCGTCAGTGAATCCATATCATCAGCTAGGCATTCGTCTAGGTTTAGTATGCCTTCCTCATTTAGTTTCATTTCGTGCCTTCCTTCGTCCCGTCGGTCATTTTCTCCTTTAGATTCTGACCCTAAAGAAGAGGCCAGTTCTTCACTCACCAACTGAGTCCGGAGGTCGATTGTAAATTTCCTGCCTCCACTCTCCATTGAAAAGGTATTTCGTTTCCAGTTATGGTTTGCCTTGGCTGTCACTAGCCACCCTCGCCCTTGGATGGCATCGTAACCGTTCTGTTTGACTGGAATGACGACGAAGTCAAGTACAAATGGCTATGCACCCACCATAACTGGTTGTGCCATCAATGTCCCGAGGGGCTTGATCTCATGCTGATCGGCACCCAACAAATTAAATGTTGGTGGCCACAAGGTAGGTTTCCCTAATTTTTTCCATGTTTCTTCTGGTAGGACGTTTACTCCCGATCCGCCATCAACTATGGTGTCTGTTAAGATGGTGCCCAGAATGCCCATCTCCACCACGGCTGGTTGTCTACCGTGATTGATGGCCAGCAACATTGGATCCGTCGCGGATCCTCCAGGAATGGGGATGTCCTTGTGCATGGTGTTGGCCTGGTTGGCCCGTGTACCTAGTAGTGCTGCCCCCAAATGCGGCAAGGTGTGAAGGAGTTCCTTGATTTTCACCGGCACCTCCAGTTGAAGCATCTGCCTTAGAATGTTTTGTTCTGCCTCTCGTTGGTTGTATGGCCCTGTTGCCTCTTGTGTCCCTTGTTGGGCCTTCATGGCCTTTTCTAATTCTTCCCGTGCTTCCCGCATCCTTTGTTTCTCGGTGTGAGGATCGGAGTACCTGACTTGCTTAGCTTGCCCCTGGGTGAGGGCAAATATGGTTTCTGTATTTTCTTCAATGGCTAGCCAGTTAGTCCCTACGCCGGACTTAGGGCAATTAACATCTTCGTGGTCACCAGGGCCACACCACCGACACAACTTCTAAGGGGCTTCATTATTGTTGCAGTCTCTCGCAAAATGACCCCATTGGTTGCACGCTCTACATTGGTTCATTGGGCGTCCTTTTGCATCATATTGTATTCTGCTACGAGTGGAATTGTTATTGTTCCCTCGTCCACCTCGCCGGTTGCCTCGGTAGTCCCTGGAAGATGCGTTGTTGTTTTGTTCTGTGGTTCCCAATGTGGACGGCTGCTCTTGAGTGAAGAGCACCTACTGGTTTTGTACCTTCAAATTGTATGGGCATTCCTTTGTGGAATGTCCCATAATCTGGCAAATGTCATCGAATGCCTTTTTGGGACAGGCACCCTTTTTGTGGCCACTTTCTTTACATTCCGTACACCAGAGTTCGTCATCTTTGCTGGTACTCCCCTTCATTGTCTTAAATTCTTTTAACATTCTCTCCATATCGTTTTGGAGAGTTGTGACCTTCTTGTTTGGTCCCTCGTCACTGCTACTTTACTCATCAGAAGTGTCATCTTCCGACGAAGAGGATTTACTTCTCTTCTTTTTCGATGTCTTCTCCTCACTGTCCAAGTGCATAGCCCAGTTATATGCATCATCATACGACGTCGGGGGTACTATCTTCATTTTTCTCCGTAGTTTGGGATTCAAGCCTTCGACAAACCATCTCTTTTTTAGGCCATCTACTGGCTGGCTCTCCATTTTCCCGACTAACTCCTTCAGTCAGTGGTCGTAGGCTCGTATCGTTTCCTTCTTGCCTTGCTTGGTGCCATAGATTTCAGCGACTATTTCGTTATCGTCCCTAAGGAGTCGAAACTCCTCGAATTCCTTTTTAAGTTGGTCCCAAGTTGTCATCTACGTTTTGTCGAGGTCGGAGTACCAATCAATCGAAATTCCTCTCAATGTCGCACGAAACTGCTTCACCCACTCATCCTGGTCAGCGACCCTATTGGATGACCAGATGCTTTCACAGGTACGACAATGTCGTACTGCATCGTCCTTACTGTCGCCATGAAATTTCGGCAATTTCTCTTTATGGGTCGCCATAGGTGTTTTGACTAGTTGCTCTGTCCGCAATGGATTTTGTGCTCTGGCACCGCCTGTGCCAGTACTCGTACGCGCACCCGCTTGGTTAGTGTTTGTGGTATTCACCAATGGCACTTGCCCTTGTGCCTATGTAATTGATGGTACCGTACTATGTGGAGTCGTTGGCTCAAACGGAAGGTTCACCTGTGCGTCAATAGCACCTTCGGCTGTACCGTCTCCTCCTTGAGTTGGGTTCCCCACACCAGGTGTACGGGTCAAACTCTCGAACTGATCTCTTTCTTCCTGAAGTAAGGCCTTTCTCCGTCATGTTTCTTCAAGCAGATACTCCCTACTTTACTCCCTTCGATGCTCGGGAGAAGTGAATGGCTCCACATCGGCATGTGCACCTTCCGTACCACTTCTGAGGTCCCCCTCGGGCAACCCTCCAGCAAGTTGGTCTTGGGCAAGTTGCCTCAACCTTCGTTGGCATTCGATTTTTTGTGTGAAGATTAAAGCCTTATGTGCGGCCTCACATTCATTCTCCGGTACCTTTTAATTCTTATCCTTATTTAAAAGATTGGGCATCAAAACTACAGACAAAACATTGCTTTTAAAAAACACTTGTTTTATTCATTCATGTCGGTTTACAACATAGTCAATTGAATGACTTTGCATTACAATTGTTTATTTTTGTGTCCTTTTCTTCCCTTCAGCTTGTCCTCACATCTCAAAGTCCCCTACAGTTGCCATCGCCTTCCTCCTGGCGACGAAGGTGTTCCCGTGCCTCGTATGCGCGGAGGATTTCCTGACGGCGTTCCTCTCGGGCAATCTCCTCCAGGCGAGCGCGTTGTGCAAGCGATACCTGTGCCAACAGGCGTGGAAGTTGATTTAGCAATCGATTGGCTGCAGGATTAGCCTCAATCGCCGACCACACTGCGCTTGTTGGAACTTCCCCTTCGTATGCCTCCCGGCAGACGTAGGTTTCTATTGCCGCCTGGAAACAGGATTCTAAACTCCCTTGTCTGATTGTCTTCACCTTCGTACAGTTCGGTACGTGCGTCGTCCGCTTCTGGATTAATTTCATCAACCGATAGGCCCATCGTGTCCGCACGCCATCCAGTTCTTGTCTTCCCGAGTACGTCTAGGCAGCGGCGCAGAGCTTCCAATTTATAGTAAGTCTATTATTGGCCAGTTACTATTTATGGCGGCGCATTATGGCGTCTGGGGCAGGCAGTGAATATCTGCATTGCAAGTTATTCTTCCAGAAGATATAATAAGCTATTTGCAAAATTGATGATTATTAATTAAGTTATACTTAAGTAATAATTAAATGAGCTTATTATTAATTGCCAAGTTATTAAATGATTATTTAATAAAGTTCTTCTGGCGCCAAATGTAAGGAGGGATAATAATTTAATATTATTATTCAAAGTTACACTTTGCATTCAAAAATAATTGGTTAAGTTATGCAAAGTGTGTTTGAGAAGCTGGAAGTTTGATTTGTTTTGGGAAATTATAAAAGCCTTGGAAGAGAAAATCGAACCATTCATTGATTCATTCATGTTATGACTTTTCGATTTGGGAGTTTTGAAGGCAAGGGTTTGAAGTAATTCGACCAGCAAGGAATTGTAAATTTCTTGTTGTTTTCTACACTTTGAATCAGCGTTTAATGCTGATGAATGGTGTTTGTTGCGGCTAATCTCTGGAAGCTGTGTGAGGATTTAAAGGGCATAGAAGTCTGGACATTTGGTTATTGCCACAGTACGTGGGAATTGGGAGGCAGATTAGAAGCCATGTGAATGGCTAGAGCTCAACGTGGAAGGTTTTGCAAGCAGCCGCCATCTCTCCTTTTAGCCGCTGTCAATCTACTTAAGACGTGGGTGTTTGTACCAGGTTTGACGAATGTCTAATGCTACGTCTGGTCAATGAATATCAATAGTGAATGCATTAGGATTAATGGTTGCAGTTATCTGTAATGTCATTATTGAATGATTGAAGTGAATAAGATGTATTAGAATATCAGAATTTTTTCACTTCTCTTGCAATCTTTGTGCAATGTTTTTATCAATTTGAATTGAATATTGCAAATTAAAGTCATGTATTCCAAAATCAACATTTAAATTGCAAAAGAACACAAATTTTCTTCTGAGAAATCAGAATTTGGTGCTAGTCAAGGGTTAGAGCCAGGCAGGCTCTTTACAGTCTACATACTTCATCTATATAACTGCTACATGAAAATATTCTGTAAAATCTGCTATGCTCTGTTCTTTATCTTACATATATACTCTATGCATTATGTTGGAAATGCTATGCTCATTCTGTTGATAGTGAGAGAATATACTATTTGCTCTGTAAGATCTGCCTTAATGAGAATAGAAAAACCATCCCACATAAAAATAATTCTGAAAGATATTTTCTGCCTCCTGAAACATGCTGATTACAGGAAATACAGCTCAGGTTTGAGTTCAAAAAGAAGCAAAGAACCTTCAATACCAATAGAACGAGGACTTCGATTAAAAAAATTGTTTGCAAGTAAAAATAATGTTGTTCAAACCAGCAAAGAAACAGCTCAGGTTCAGCTGTGACTTTGTTCTCAAACAAACTACAAATTTTGTGTAAAACCCGATTCTGCAATTCTTAGTCTGACAAGGATTTATTAGCTAGGGTGCCTAGTAATGCTTGTGCCCCAATCAAAATCGTTCTTTTTGAAAATTTGAAATTGAGATCTTTGATTGTCCTGTAGATGCTCACAATCATTTCAAACCTGTGAGAACCTTGAGTTATGTAAGATGCTTGAGTCATTTCATTCTCAACTTTTTGCATTACAAACAAGACATGCGACATCAGAGAGGATTGAGAACCTAATGCTTGATTATTTTATTTCTGTATTGCTATTTTAAAAAGTCATTTAACTTTTCAAATTCACTCCATTTATCATTTTGCCATTTTCATTATTGTTACTTTCTTCTATAAATCATGATATAATAACAAAATGTAAATGGACTGATAAGGATATTCATATAGTTTTGTAATAGTTTTTATTTTTCAATGTTGATCATTCTCATGATGTAAATATCATCCCCTATATTTTAATTTGATTGTAAGAAACCTCAAAATAGATATAGTTTTACAATGATTTTCAGTTTTACTCTCTATTGTTCATCATTCTTGTAATGTCCCCTTTCTGAAATAAGATTTTGTAATAAATAGTAATAAAATTAAAATATAAAAATACATAAATAAATAATAAGATAAAATAACTACAAGTTAATTAAGTTTAATGAAAGGGAAGGTCAAGAGATATGTAATGAAGAGTTGTGACTACCTCCACATAAAATATAAAATGGAGAAGAATTCATTTGAAAGAGGATATGGAGGAAGGAAGAAAGAGGGGAACATAGGAATTAAAGAAGGATTAGTGGAAGAAGAAACAAATGGGAAGAAAATAAAGAAGGAACTCTCTCAAAGGGCAGAAATGATGAAGGGCTGTGACTCTTTCAAAGGGTAGTAATTGTGAAAGGTTGTGACCATTGAAAAGGGGCAGACAAGATGAAGGTGTGACTCTCCCTCACATTGGAAGATATAAAGGGGAGAAGGTGATCAATCACCAGTGGGATATAGGAAGAGGATTAATCAGATAAAAAGAGGAATATATCAACAAAAAAGCAGTAGATATAAGACCAGATCGACCCAATCAGCAAGACAAGTAAGAGCAGATATAAGTAGCAATAAAAGCAATGATGAAAAATTAATGAGCCGGCATAAGGGTGTAGGCAGCGGTGCTATAATAATGAGCAGAGATAAAAAGGAAGGCAGTGATGAAAGTAGTTAAGCAAAGACAGTGATTAAGGGCAGCATTTAATATGCTTAATGTGCAGTGATTATGGAAGAGCAACAATTATAATGAAAAGCCAAAGGGGTTATTAACAAAGGATATATGCATCCAAATAGTTATATGTATTCAAAATTTCAAAGAGACATCCTTGTTCAAAGAAAGGTGAAGATATATAAAGGAGAAGACTTCCTTGGAGGGAGGTATCAAACCAAGGATCACAAGCACTGATTTATATGAGCAGATCAGTTCATCAGAGATCAGTAATCTAACATATTGTTTCTTTAGTGAATTGCTAGATTCTTAATTTATTCATTTATTCTCCGAAGGAAACCTCACTAGGTACACCCCCTCTTATGGATGGCAAGAGCCACGAGGCCAAGAGGGATGGTTATTGGCTCTTGGGCCTAGAACAGAGGATTAATGAATGATCAATCTCTCATTAGATACACCCCTTAATCGAGATGGCAAGAGCCACATGTGGCCAAGAGGGATAATAATTGGCTCTTGGATCTAATGTAGAGGGTTAATGGATTATGGATCTCTCATTAGATACACCCCCTCATCTGGATTGCAAGAGTCACATAAGGCCAAGGGGGATAATAATTGGCTCTTGGGTCTAGTGTAGAGGGCATATGGATTATGGATCTCTCATTAGATACACCCACTCATCCAGATGGCAAGAGCCACATGAGGCGTAGAGGTATAATAATTGGCTCTTGGGTCTAGTGTAGAGGGTTAAAGGATTATGGATCACTCATTAGATACACCCCCTCATCTGGATGGCAAGAGCCACATGAGGCCAAGAGGGATAATAATCAGCTCTTAGGTCTAGTGTAGTTGGTTAATGGATTATGGATCTCTCACTAGATACACCCCCTCATATGTATGGCAAGAGCCACATAAGGCCAAAAGGGATAATAATCGGCTCCTGGGTCTAGTGTAGAAGGTTAATGGATTATGTACACGTTATTGGGTACACCCCCTCATATGGATGGCAAGAGCCACATGAGGCAAAGAGGAATAGTAATGGACTCTTGAGCCTAGAGTAGAGGATTTGTAAGGCACCCTAATACACCCCTTATCCTGCCTCCCCTATGGTTGGACTCCATCAATAAACTGAATATATTTTGTGGTTAATTTAATGTTCCTAACCCTAGTTGCAATAATCTATGTTTTAGTATCTCTAACAATGAAGATATATTTTGTGGATTATGTTTCAATGATTTCCCAACATATTGCAGGATGTGAACTAGGTACATAACGTTACTTATTCTATTCTACTTCTTGTTCTACTTGGAAACTATGATTTAGAGAAAAAGCTAGGGCATTTACAAGAAGGGACATTACAATTCTTATGATATAATACTGTCTGCTCTAATTCTAAATTTATATTAAGGAACATACAATTCTAGGTCTAGGTTTTTACAATTCTTATTGCGAATTATTAATTTATAATCATCGGATTAAGTTCCCTCGCTATTTCATATCCTGATGCCTCTGATTTTACTTATTCTTGGAATTTCCAGTAGTATAACCAGGTTTTGTACCAAACCTCAACTCATATTGTGTCTGAAATCAACATTTGCTATGTTTCCAAGTTCTTGTTCCTAAATGTTGCTGCCAGACATGCAGATTGTACACGAATCCCACAAATATGACCTAAATTTATAGATCAATTAGTGGTATGATCAACCATTGTGAAATATGTCATAAAAGATGAAATCGTACCTTCTCATTTAGTAGAATATCAAAACACATTCCGGTTCCAATTGAGGGAGCTTTACCCCATGTCAGTGCATCCAAAGTCCCAGATAGATTGTCCAGAGAACTCTTCTTAGCTGCTTCCAAAAAGTTTTTTCTCGGTTTCTGCAAAATTTAATCTGAAAAATGACTAACATCAACCTTGAATAATATTTAACATGTACTTAAAAATAAAGAGAATAGATAATCAAGTAAAAAAAATGTATAATCTAGATTGGGCCTATTTGACTCACCGTGAAAAAACCTTCAACAAAAGGAGCAGAAGTTGAAGTTTGATTAAGCTGTTTACTAAGACCACTGGGTGTCAAACCCCGAAACATTCCAGTAACAGATAGGCTGTCTACTGTCAACAACAAATGCTCTTTATGTATGGTCTTATCCATCATTCTAGCAACACGCCCAAGCCTCTGCACAGATTAAAGATGATTGAAACTCAATTTAAAAAAAATTCTTAATTGTCGTACATGCAAGAGCTCTTAGTTTGAACAATAAATAAGAAGCTCACCTGCAAACAACATGTCCGAGCAGCATCAATTCCAATGCTATGCCATACTTCATAGATACTCTCTGGTACACTACGTTGCCAATCAATAAGATCAATAATTGCCTCACAAGAATTTAGAAGTAAATTCCATTGTTCTCCCGTTTTACAGCCTCTTGATAAATCAACTGTGACCACAAGCTCTCCATTTTGTGTGTTCTTTCCAACCTCATCTCCCAGCTTGTTTTCCTCCCATGTTATTTTTACAGAATCAATTTTAGAATTTCCTGAAATGAATGACACGGTCATTTTACTGACTTTTGAAAATAGAGAGATTTATTGAATAGAAACTTTTACACACTAAAAATGGTAAAGGTACATTGCAAACTTTCAAAGTGTTTTCCCAGAAAAAATATAGAAACGTCCTATTCAACAAAAATGTAACAAGTACAGAAATTTGAGATGCTAATAGCCTAATACAACCTCATTCAAATGTTAAAAACCATAATTAAGTATCTTTCAGAATTTTCAATAAATATATAATGAGCCAAAGAACAGATATCAATTTATAAGACATTATTGTAAATGACATTTTGAAGCAAGCGGCCCAAATTCACTAAAAAATTTCCATACTTCTAGTAATTGTGATGTGATCCTTTTTCAATAAATTACAATTGTTGGTTATTTTTCAGTCCCATAATATCCTGTGATCATAGATGAACGAAGGTATGAATCTTTATTTGTAGCCCTTATCCAAACTTATATTAATCTCTCTATTTGAAGAATTGAAAGATTTCCAATAGGAAAATTGCAGCCTCCATTAGTTAACCATGTTGTACCCAATCCAAAATTTATTAATCGGGTAATATGATAATCTTTCCCACCAAAACAAACAAACAAAAATACCTTTGGTGTGCCAAGTCAAAGTCAGAAATAGTCATTGTCACAGGATCTTATGTCAAATTCTACAGTTTAGAATTTTCATATTCCTGTAGACTGTCTATCATTTTAATTTTGACAACTTATTATTAATTATTGATTTTTTTTTCATCATTAAACCGCAGCTATATGGGGCTGCGCCCTAATATTGATTCAAAAAACAAGTACATCCAAGGTCTGTATGCCCAGTATTAACCCATCTATGCCCATACCACAAAACAGCTTTCTGCTATGGAGCCATTCTATCTATTACCTACTACCTAACCCGACATAAACCCACAGAGACTATGCTAATAACCAGTATATCCATAAAATGGGTATGATCCTCAGCTATATTAGTATCTTATAGGTCTGCAACAAAGCACCACATAACAACAAAAACCATCAGAATCAGAAGGGAGACAACTTCAAACCCAAATGACTATGCAAGCAGAAGAGAGCTATCAATACTATAGCCACTATGCTTAGCCCGATCATAAACCTCCGCCTCTGCAACAATCCCAGGAGCAAACACTTCTTCCTCGACAGCCTCCTCCGCATCATCTTCCTCCACAACCAAGCCCTCCACCACCAAGTAGCTTTGGAACCATCCTGGGCCGCCCTCAGCAGATAAGTCCACCAGTTTCTTCAAGAAGAGTGCATTCCTCTCTACAATCATTTTCCTCTGGGCCACTCTTGCACCATCCCTATACTCAATTAAGGGGAACTTCGGCACCTCCTTTCCCCTTCTATTCAGAACAAAATGATCATGCGGAAAAGGGAATCTTCCACTATCGTCACTATTATCCAACACTTGATCTAATTCTCCAAGAAAACATTTCCTCACTACTTTCCTACATAGGGCAGCTACCACAGCCTTCTCCTCATTAGCATCCACTAGGCTAGCCACAAACATCGCTGAAGCATCTGCACTAACCCTATATCTATGCTCATACTTCAAGAAATTTCACTCAACACTCTCTGTATAGCATGCAAAACCCAGTCATGGTCTGCAAAGAAAACCTTCTTTACCCTTTTATCTGAAATCTCACCAAAAAGGACATTTGTCTCTTTCTAAATTTCAATCTCACTAGAGTGTCCATGATAGCAATGCAGCAAAGCCACTGCCACAGAGCCAACCTCTATACTTTGTTTCACACACTACACAAGCAATGAGCAAGACACCTTCACACACTAATTACATAGACGCCACAAGCCTTGTCAACTTTTCAAAAATGATATCAAAGAATGTGCCACATGAGCATCGGTACTATGCCAAGCTTGAAACCTACAGGAAAGTTCCATTGCCACGAGTTCACACAAGTAAATCAGGAAAAATTCATCCTATAACAGCATCTGTTATCGCCATTGGTACCCACATCATTAACCAAGAATCGCTCCAAGCCATCATCAAATCTCCAAAACATTTCCCATAAAAAGTAAAACTATCATGCTCATTATGAAATCATCCTACGTGCAACATGGGAAAAGACATTAGGAACCACCCTATCACCATATGATAACCCCACAAACTTTACACATCACCCCAACCGCGTCACCCCCACCACGTCGACCACAAGCTTTGCCAAGCTATCTTCTTCTTGATTCCATTCACGGTAAATGTGAGACCCTGAACTCCTTGAATTTTCGAATGGCGCTTTGAATGGGTCCCAACCACTTATCTAGCTTCCAACAAGGAATTGAATTTATCCTAGTTGCATTCAAAATCAGGAGGGAATCGCCCTCTAGCTGAATTTTATCGGCATCCAACTCAAGCCCACACCTCAACCCCATCAGTGCCGCCCGAAATTCAACTTCAATATTAGTTCACAATTTTCTTAAGCTCCTAGCTCCTAGCAGCATTTGAAGCCAATTAAACCACCAATCTTTCCACTTTCTTCGCAACATCCTCTTTTGGTAAATCTGCCTATTCCTTTATTTTCTTAATTCCCACATGATGCTTGACAAAATCACCTCCCATATATAGCCAAAAAGTGCTTTCCTCTTTACCAAGGACCGTATTACTAGCCAATCCCTAATCCCCTGTGGCATAGGACACTGCCAATTGAGTTTTTCCATGAACACTTTCCAACAAAATACAAAAAATTTACAACCTATAAGAAAATGATTAACGTCTTCCTCCGCCACCTTACATAGTACACAATGCCTATGGCAATTTTCTTGAGTCTATCATTAGTGAGTATCCACTTTTGTAATGCCATCCAAGTGAATACACCTGCTTTGGGTAAGTAGTGTTTACCCCAAAACAACTTGATAAGCCAATTTTCTTTCCTCATAGCATTCTCTTTGACCTTGTATCCCAATTTGACCTTATAGCCCCTAGATTTTGACAACACCATCAAATCGTGTCCTCTTCCTCTATTGCAATATTATACACAAGAAACTGGAAATTTCGGGCAAGGGATTTCAGGGATATTATTCACAGTATTCCACTTATAGCTAGAGTAGAGCAATATAAAATTTTGGTTATCGAAGAAAGGTGGACAGTCAATTTATCTGTGGGCTCTAGGTAGCAGCAGCTCAATCCAAATGCCCTTTACAGATCTCCTGCAAGAGGACACAATGATTACTAGACTGAAAAAGTCTCGTACCATAGGACCATAGGTATTAAGTCGTTCCCAAACCCAACCCGAGTCTGTTCATAATAGCATCAATTCTTCTTGAAGATGGCTCATGCTAAGACATAGAGCTCAGATAAGTATGGCGACCAACAAATTTGAACAGAAGCACTAAAATCTTCAGCTAAAAGGTTACATAGTTATAGCATGCGCTCACGGAAGGCTTAGAGGTGCGACTTCATATTAAAAATAATTGTCATCTTCAAACAAACAATATATCAAATAGTGTTGCACATTACAAAGGATGTAATGAGCCTGATCCGGCTCTACTATAACTTAATAGATTTTTGCACTCACAAATAGTAAATCTTGCCAAATGGTTTTATAATCAATTTCACAGTGTAATTTTCACTCCACGAGCATGAATATTTCCAACATATATATTATTGTAAGCTTCTGGTCTTTCACTAATTTCCCAAATTCACATGCCCTTCTCACAGTCTATCTTTACTTTGATAAAAAATAAAATATACTCTTTGGTATTTTATCAAGTAGACAATTATTAAATTCAATAACATTAATTAATGTCTTCTCTGCGAAATTCTGGAAATGTATTCAGAGAGTTTATTCAAAATTACTGAATTTGCAGCTATCTCAAATTAAATACAAAATGCAGGCATTTGTAAATACTGTCTGTCCACATGCACTAGAATTCACTAATAAAGACTCACGCCGCCTTGCTGTTATTACCAGCTAGTATCCCATGCGATCCTTGTTGTGAATGTCGAATGCGTTGGGTCTCCACGTGTAGGTACAACGTGGCTGCAAGGTAGTCTGCCCTTCACCCGCAAATGCTGGAAGGAGAAAAGTCAATCACCAGCCGTAGGAGGAAGAGAAGTCAATCACCAGCCGTAGCATGAGATAAGCATGCCCAGCGTAAAACATCTTCCAGTGCTTCAAATCCTCACGCCAAGTACACAGCAACTACTATATGCAAAAGCCACTCTCAGAATGTAATTCGATTCTCAGCCAAGATATTCTCGAATTGACTCTGAAATTATTCCAACACTCCAATACATAAAATCGACCTCTTTTGCAGGCCCCAGTTCAA